>JAKSZT010035331.1:0-13591 GCA_026826555.1 Tolypeutes matacus | reverse complement strand
GGCAACTGTGCAGGCCTGCACAATATGTGCAGCTTGTGGAGCCACTGGAGCTCATGGAGTCCATGGAAACCATGGAGTCTGTGGACTCCATGAAGATATTGTATATCTGTAGAGCCCATGGAGCCCATGGAGCTTATGGAGCTCGTTGAGGTGGTGTAGGGAAATGGAACTTGTGCAACCTGTGAAGCTCTTGGAGTTCTATAATCCTATAGAACACATGAAGCCTATGGTAACTGTGCAGGCCTGTGGAACATATGGAGCCAGTAGAGCCACTGGAACTCATGGAGCCAATGGAACCAATGGAGCCTGTGGAGCCTGCAGAGGCTCATGGAGCAAATGGAGACTGCAATCCCATGGTGCTAGGAGAGCCTGTTGGGAACATGGAAGATTGTGGAAACTGTGGATATCATGGAGTTTATGTAGGCCCATGATGACTGTGGAGGCTGTAGATTCTTCAGAAGTTGATGATGATGTGGAGGCCTGTGGGGTCTCTGGTGCCCATTTTGGGCCATGGAGCCTGAGAAGCCTATGCAGGTTCATAGAGCATGTAGAGACTGTGGACATATGAGAGTGTAAAGGTCCATGGAAGCCGTGGAGGCCTTGGAGGTCATAGAGCTTGTGGAGCATGCATTGTCCCTGGAGGCCTGGGGAGCGTCTGCACACTCATGGTGCCTGTTGAGCCTTTAAAATCCTTGGAGTCCATGCAGCCTGTGCAGACCCATGGAATCTGTGGAGCCTGTGGAAACTATAGAAACTGTGGGGTCAATGGACCCTGAGTATACCCATGGAGCCTGTGGAGCATATGTAGCCTCTGGAGCCCATGGAGACTGTGGAGCCTGTAAACGCTTATAGACCCAATGGAGCCTATGGCAAATGTGTGGACCTGTGGAAAATATGGAGCCTGTGGAGCCACTGGATCTGATGGAGCCCAGGGAACCCATGGAGCCTGTGGAGCCTACAGAGGCTATATATCTCATGGAGGCATGCAGACTGTGCAGGCAAATGGGGCTGGCTGAGCCTTTTGAGGCGATGGAGGAATATGGATCCCATGGAGGCCATTGAGGTTATATAAGTCAATCAAGTCTGTAGAGGCTTTAGAGTCTGAAGAAGCTGAGGATCATGTGGTTGCATGTGGAGTTGGTTGTGCTCGTTTTGGGCCAGGGTGGCTGTGAAGCCTGCGTGAGCTCATGGAGCCTGAGGAAACTGGGAAGCTTCTGGAAACTGTAAAGGCACATGGACACCATGCAGGCTTTGCTGGTCATAGAGTTCATGGAAGTTGCCTTGTCCGTGGAGTACTGGGTAGCTTCTGCATGCCCATGGAGCCTGTTTATCCTTTGAATCCCTAGGAGACCATGCAGCCTGTGCAGACCCCTGGAGCTTGTGGAGCACGTGGAGCCTGTGGTAGCTGTAGAGCCTTTGGAGTCAGAGGGACATTTGGACCTGTGTGTACCCATGGAGCCTGTGGAGCACGTGGAACACATGGAGCCTGTGGATTCTGTGTATCTTGTGGAATCCTTTGGAGTCTATCAGGGCCCTAGAGGCCATTCACACATGCTTTGCTTTTGCTGCCACTGGAGAGCTTAGAATCCATGTACACTGGAGTCTCTGTATGCCAGTGGAGCCTGTGAGGCATTTGAAGCTGTGGAGGTCCATGAAGCCCTTGGAGCTGTGGTCCCATGGAATATATGCAGACTTATGCAGACTGTGGAGCCCATGGAGGCCTGTCCACATTCTCAGCTTCTTCAGAAGATAGAAGCTCTAGAGGATTCATGGATCTATATTTCCCTATGGGCTCCACATGATCCATATTCCTCCATGGCCTCAAAAGACTCAGCCAGCACCATGTGCCTTCACAGTCTCCATTACCTCCATGAGATATACAGCCTATGCAGGCTTCACAGTCTCCATGGGTTCCATGGGCTCCGTTAGCTCCAGTGGTTCCACAGGTTCCATATGGTCCACAGGCCTGCACATTTGCTATAGGCTCCATGGGGTCTATAGGCTTCTACAGGCTCCACAGTCTCCATAGTCTACAGAGGCTACACGTGCGCCACAGGCTCCATGGGTATACACAGGCTTCATTGTCCCCACAGGTTCTACAGTCTCCACAGGCTCCACAGGTTCCATGGGTCTGCAGAGGCTACACAGTCTCCAAGTGCTTTCAAGGCTCAAAAGGCTCCATGAGTGTGCAGAGGCTCCCCAGGCCTCCTGGGACATTGCATGTTCCATATGCTCTATGACCTCCAAGGCTCCCATGGCATCCCTGTGGTTTCACACTCTCCAGTGTCTCCCCAATCTCCACATGCTCCATGAGCCTGAAAAGTGCTCACAGGCTCCATGGCCCAAAATTGGCACCAAAGACCCCAGAGGCCTCCACATCATCCTCAACTTCTTCAGACTCTACAGCCTCCACAGGAGTCATAGATCTACATAAACTCCATGATCTCCACGGCATCCACATTCTTCCATGGCCTCAGCAGGCTCGCCCAAGATCATGAGCTTCCACATTCTCCATTGCCTCTATGAGATGTACAGCCTCTGCAGGCTCCACAGGCTCCATGGATTCCATGGAATCCATGAACTCCAGAGTTTCTACAGCCTCCATATGTTCAGCAGGCCTGCACAGTTACCATAGGCTCCATGGGTTCTATATGACTATACAGGCTCCACGCTTCCATGGGCTTCACAGTCTACTCGGCCTGCCGAGGTAACATGGACTCTACAGGGTCCTCAAGTCTGCACAGGCTCCATAGGCCTCCACATGTTTCACAGCTTCCATGTTATGCATCAACTCGATGGGTTCCTCAGGTCTCTATATTCTCACAGCCTTCACAGACTCCCTCTCCTTCACAGGACAGCACAGTCTCCACTGGCCTCCTTGGGCTCCACAGTGTCCATGGTCTCCTCGGTCTCCATGGATTCCTCAAACTCCACCAACTCCACGGACTCCAAGAGCTTCCCAGGTTGCACAGGTCTCACTTCCCTCCACAGCATCCAAGAGATCCAAGTGCTCCATGGGCTCCACAGGCTCCATGGGCTATACAGATACACAGCCTCTGCAGGCTCCACAGGCTTCAATGTTTCCATGGGCTCCATGAGTTGCAGAAGCTCCACAGGTTGTACATGTTGCACAGGCCTGCACAGTTGCCATATGCTCCATGGGCCTATAGGACTTTAAAGATTTCACAGACCTCCATGAGTTCCACAGACTCACATGGCCTGCAGAGTTACATGGGCTCCACAGGGTCCTGAGGCTGACACCGGCTCAAGAGAACTCCACGCTTTTCACAGCCTACATGGGCTCCATCAGCTCCATTGGTTCCACAGGCCTTTAAATTCTCACAGTCTTCATAGTCTCCCTGTCCTTCATGGGACTACACAGGCTCCACAGGCCTGCACGTTTACACAGCCTCTATGGGCTCCATCAAATTGATGGGTTCCACAGGACTATATATACTCACAGACTCTCCGTCCTTCACCACACTGCACAAGCTCCCCTGGCCTCCTTGGGCTTCACAGTGTCCATGGTCTCCTCCATCTCCATGGCTTCCACAAACTACACCAGCTACATGGACTCCAAAAGCTTCACAGGTTGCACAGGTTCCAATTCGCTACCCAGCATCCATGAACTCCATGAGCTTCATGGGCTCCACGGACTCCATGGGCTCTACAGATATACAGCCACTGCAGGCTCCAAAGGCTCCATGATTTCCATGAGCTCCAGGGGCTCCACTGGGTCCACATGTTGCACTGGCCTGCACAGTTGCCCTCTGCTTCATTGGGTATATAGGACTTTACAGGATCCACAGGCCTCCATGGGTTCCACAGACTCACCATGCCTGCAGAGGTACCATGGGCTCCAGAGGGTCCTCATGCTGGCACAGTCTCCAGAGGCCTCAATGCATTTCATGGTTTCCATGGATTCCATCAGTTCCATGGGTTCCTCAGGCCTCTATATTCTCATAGAATTCACAATCTCCCTATGCTTTACGGGACTTCAAAGACACTACATGCCCCCTTGGATTCCATTCTTCATGGGTTCCTCGGTCTTCTTGGCTTCCACAAACTCCAGCATCTCCCCAGTCCATGGGCTTCACAGTTCCACTGGCCTATACTGCATCAATGAGCCTCATGGGCTCCTTGGGCTCCATGCAGTCCAGTGGCTCTACAGTCCTTTACAGCTCCATGGCCTTGACCAGCTCCATTGTTTCCTCAGAATCCACTGGCTCCAAGGCCTCTACAGGCTCCACTGACCACATGAGCACTACAGTCTCCACAGGTTCAATAAGCTCCATGGGCTCAACAGGTGTCAATGGGCTACATGTACTTAACAAGATCCACATTCTCTGTATTGACTTTGGGCTCCATACCGCAACAGGTTACACAGGACCGATGGGCTCGATGAACTCCACAGTATCCTAGGCCTGTATAGGCTCCATAAGCTATCTGGTACTGCACAGGCATCAAGGGCTAAAGGGGCTTTGTGGAATCTATGGTCTTCACAACCTACATGGGCTCTGAGACCTCAACCAGCTCCACAGGCTTTCACATGATCAACAGGCCTCTACAGTCTCCATGGGCTCCATGGGCTCCCCAGGTCTGCATATATTCCATGGGTTCCACAGGGTCCAAGGGCTTCATGGGCCTCCACAGGCTCCAAATGTCCCCACAGTCTCCACTGGCCTACAGAGCCTCCGGTCTCCATGGATTCTATGGTCTCCACAGGAAGCAAAACCTCCATATGTATGAATGGCATCTAGGATCCTGAAAGGCTCCAAAGGCTTCCATGGGCTGCACAGACTCCACAGGTCCCCTTGGGCTCCACAATAACCGTGGGCTCCTTGGTCTGCAGGATTCAGGGGTCTCCACAGGCTCCAAAAGCCACACAGTTACCACTGGCTTATAAAGCCTCCACAGTTTTCATGGAATCTATGATCTCCAAAGGCAGCACAAGCTACACAAGAGTAAATGAACTCTAGGTGCCTGTATAGGCTCCACAGTCCTCCACAGGCTTCACAGAATTCACAGATCCTTTGACTCCATGTGCTACACAGGCTACATGGGTATGCACAGGGTCCACAGGCTTAAAGGACTCCACAGGCTCTATGGGCTCCACATGTTCCACAGTCTACATGGGTATGCACAAGCTCCACAGCCTCCATGGACTCAAAAGTCTCCATTGGATCCACGTGCTCCACAGACTCCATGGGTATGCACAGTCTCCAAACTCTCCACTGACTCCACAGTCTCTACAGGCTCCACAGGCTCCACTGTCTCTACAGGTATACAGGCTTTCCAGGATCTGTAGGCTCCATATGATCCATGGGCTCCATGAGCTCCAGGGGCTCCACAGGTTCCACATGTTCCCCATGCTTGCAGAGTTGCCATAGTCTCCATGGGGTCTATAAACCTTTAGAGGCTCCACAGGCCTATGGGCTCCACAGGCTCCCCAGGCATGTAGAGGTACCATTGGCACCACAGAGCCTCAGGACTGCACAGCCTCCACAAGCCACCATGGGTTTCATAGCCTCCATGGGCTCCATCAGCTCCATGGATTTTGTAGGCCTCTACATTATCACAGACTTCACAGTCTCCCTATCCTTTATGGGACTGCAAAGCCCCCAGCTGCCTCCTTATAATCCACTGTCTCAATGGGTTGCTCGGTCTTCCTGGCTTCCACAAACTCAAGCAGCTCTATGGTCCATGGGCTTCACAGGTTGCACAGGATCCCCTGGCTTACACATCATCCATGAGATTGGTCGACTCCATGGGCTCCACAGTCTCCAGGGGCTCTACAAAATTTATGACTCCATGGGCTCCACCACATCCATTGGCTCCACAGAATCCACCCACTCTAAGAACTGTACAGTCTCCACAGCCCTCAATGTACACAACAGTCTCCACAAACTCAATAGGCTCCATGGGCTCCACAGGTGTCAATAGGCTACATGCACTTACAGAGTCCACAATATCTATAGTGTCCTTGGGCTCCAATCCTCAACAGGCTCCATGGGCCCCATGTGCTTGACGAGATTCATAGGATCCACAGGCCTGTACAGTCTCCCTCTAGCTCCCTGGGTCTGCACAAGCATCAAGGGCTTCACGGGCTTTGTGAAAACGCCACAGTCTTGTCCGATGTCATGGAATCCAAGGCCTCAACCAGTGCCACAGTCTTGCACATGCTCCACAAGCCTCTACAGTGTCCATGGGCTCCACGGGCTCAACAGGTCTGCATAGGCTTCATGGTTTAGACAGGCTCCAAATGGCTTCATGAGCCTCTACATTCTTTAAATGCCACACAGGCTCCACTGTTCTACAGAGACTCCACAGTCTCCATTGTGTCAATGGACTCCATAGGCAGCACAGGTCCACAGATGTGAATGGCCTCTAGGGTTTTGCATAGACTCCTTAGGCCTCCAAGGGTTGCACGGACTCCACAGACCGCATAGGCTCCACGTCCTCCACAGGCTACATGGGTATGCACAGGATCCACAAGTTCCTCTGACTCCACAGGTTCTACAGCTACCACAAGCTCCATGTCCTTCACAGGCTCCATGGGCCGGCACAGGCTGAACTTCCTCCAAGAGCTTCAAAGGATCAACTGGCTACATGGGCATTCAGAGGCTCCACAGGGCTCCAGGAGCAATCCATGCTCCATGGGCTGCATGAACTCCAAGGCCTCCATGGCATATATGTGGCTTCACATTTTCCAGAGGCTTTCCAGTTTCCACAGGCTCCATGAGCCTACAAAGGCCTCACAGCATCCCTGGCCCAAAATGGTCCCCACTGACTCCACATGCATCCACATGATCCTCAGTTTCTTCAGAATCTATATCCTCCACAGGCTTCCTTGGCCTACAAAATCTCCATGGGCTCCATGGGAGCCACATTCCTCCATGGACACAACAGGCTCTGCCAGCACCATGATCCTGCACAGGCTGCATAGGCTCCAAGTGCTTCAAAGTCTCAACAGTCCCCATTGGTGTGCAGAGGCTCCAGAGGCCTCCAGAGGCAATGCATGCTCCATGGTCTCCACGACCTCCAAGGCCTCCATGGCATCCATCTGGCCTCACAATTTCCAGAAACTCCCCAGTTTCCTTAGTCTCCATGAACCTATCCAGCCATCACAGCCTCCCTGGCCCAAAATGTGCCCCACCAAATCTACAGGCACCCACATAATCCTCAGCTTCTTTAGACTCTACAGCCTCCACAGGCTTCATCAGCCTATTTAACCTCCATGGGTTCCAAGGGATCCATATTCCGCTATGATCACAAAAGGCTCTGCCAGTACCATGTGCCTGGAGAGTCTCCATTGCCTCCATGAGATATATAGCCACTGCAGGCTCCACAGCGTCCATGGGTTCCATGGGCTCTATCAGCTCCATTAGCTCCACAGGCTCCATATGGTCCACAGGCTTGCAAGGTGCCATAGGCTCCATGAGGTCCATAAGCTTCTACAGCCTCCACAGGCTCCATGGGCTCCAGAGGCTACATGTGCTCCACAGGCTCCATGGATATACACAGTCTCCACTGGCTCCAATGACGCCACAGGATCTATAGGCCCCACAGGCTCCACAGGTTCCATGGGTCTGCACAGGTTACATGGCCTCCAAGGGCTTTCAAGGCTCAACAGGCTACATGAGCATGCAGAAGGTCCATAGGTCTCTAAGAGCAATGAATGCTCCATGGGCTCCATTATCTACCAGGCCTCAATGGCATCCATGTGTCTTCATAATTTCCAGAAACTCCCCAATTTCCACAGGCTCCATGAGCCTTCACAGGCCTCACAGGCTCCATGGCCCAAAATGTGCTCCACTGACTACACAAGCCTCCACATGATCCTCACCTTCTTCAGACTCTACAGCTCCCACAAGCATCATGGGCCATCATAAGCACCATGGACTCCATCGGATCCATATTCCTGCATTGCCTCAATAGGCTCTGCCAGCACCATGAGTCTGCACAGGCTCCACTGCCTCCCTGAGATATATGGCCTCTGCAGGATTCACACACTCCATGGTTTCCAGGGCCTCTATCAGCTTCAGTGGCTCCACAGGCTCCATATGGTCCAAAGTCCTGCACATTTGCCATAGGCTCCATGGGGTCTATAGGCCTCTTCAGGCTCCACAGGCTTCATGGGATCCCAAGGCTACACATTCTCCACAGGCTCCATTGGTATCCACAGTCAACACAAGCTCCACTGACACACAGGTTATATAGATCCACAGATTCCAAGGGTTCCATGGGTCTGCACAGGCTGCATGGTCTCCAAGGGCTTGAAAGGCTGAAAGGAATCCATGGGCGTGCAGAACGTCCCCAGGCCTCCAGGAACAATGCATGCCCCATTAGCTCTATGAAATCCAACGCCTCCATGGCATCCATGTGGCTTCACATTCTCCATTGTTTCCCTTATCTCCACATCCTCCATGAGTCTGCACAGGCCTCTCAGACTCCATGGCCCTAAATGGGCACCTCAGATGACACAGGCCACCACATCATCCTCAACATCTTCAGACTCTATAGCTTCCACAGCCTTCATAGGCCTACATAAATTCCATAATCTCCACGGCATCCACATTCTACCATGGCCTCAATAGGTTCTCCCAGTATCATGAGCTTGCAGTCTCCATTGCCTCCATGAGATGTACAGCCTCTGCAGTCTCCACAGGCTCCATGGGTTCCATGTGTTCCATGAGCTCGAGTGGCTCTACAAGCTTCATATGTTCTGCAGGCCTGCACAGATACCATAGGCTCCATGAGATCTATAGGACTATACAGGCTTCACACCTCAATGTGCTTCACAGTCTACTCAGGCCTACAGAGGTTACATGATCTTGACACGATCCTAAGTCATGCACAGACTCCACAGGCCTCCATGGGTTTCACAGCCTCCAAGGGCTCCATCAACTCAATGGGTTCCAATGGTCTCTATATTCTCACAGTCTCCCTGACTTTCACCAGATTGCACAAACTCCACTGGGCTTCTTGGGCTCCAAAGTTTCCATGGTCTCCTCGGTCTCCATGGCTTCCACAAAGTCCACCAGTTCCATGGACTCCAATATCTTCACAGATTCCACAGGTTCCAATTTCCTACACAGCATCTACCAGCTCCATGAGCCCCATGGGCTCCACAGAATCCAGTGGCTCTAATGCCTGTACAGGCTCCACACGCCTCAATGGGCTTCACAGTCTCCACAGGCTCAAAATGCTCCATGGGATCAACAGTGTCAAAAGGTTACTTGTCCTTAACAGGCTCCCCATTCTCTGTAGTGTCCCTGCACTCCATAACTCAACAGGATTCCATGGGCCCCATGGGCTCAACGAACTCCACAGGATCCACAGGCCTTTATAGGCTCCACAAGCTCCCTGGGGATGCACAAGCATCAAGGGCTCCACGGGCTTTGTGAACTCTGTGGTCTTGACAGACTTCATGGGCTCAAAGGCCTCAACCAGCTCCACAGGCTTCCACATGGTCCACAGGCTTCTACAGTCTACATGGGCTCACGGGATCCACAGGTCTGCATAGGTTCCATGGGTTCCACAGTCTCCAAGGGCATCATGGGCCTCCAAAGGATCCAAATGCCCCACAGGCTCCACTGGCCTACAGAGCCTCCAGTCTCCATGGATTCTAGGGCCTCCACAGGAAGCAAAAGCTCCACAAGTGGAAATGGTCCCTACGGTCCTTATAGGCTCCAAAGACTTCCATGGGCTGCACAGACTCCACAGGCTCCATGGGCTCCACATGATCAACAGGTTCCATGTGTTTGCACAGGATCCGGTACTTCCTCTGACTCCAAAGGCACTGCACTCTCCACAGGAGCCATATGCTCCACAGGCTCCATGGGCCAACACAGTCTGCATGGCCTTCAAGGGCTTCAAAGTATCAATATGATCCATGGGCCTGCAGAGGCTCCACTAGACACCATGAGCAATGAGTGTCCATGGTCTCCATGACCACCAAGACTTCCATGGCATCCCTGTTTCTCATAGTTTCCAGAAGCTCGATGGTTTCCTCAGGCTCCATGAGCCTGCACAGGCCTCACAGCCTCCCTGGCCCAAAATGGGTCCCACTGACTCCACAGGCCTCCACATGATACTCAGCTTCTTCCAACACTATATCCTCCACAGGCTTAATGGGCCTACATAACCTCCATGGGATCCATGGCATCCACATTTCACCATGGAATGAACAGGCACTGCCAGCCCCATGAGCCTGCACAGGCTGCATGGATTTCAAGTGATTCAAAGGCTCAACAATCCCCATGGGTGTGCAGAGGCTCCACAGGCTTCCAGGGGCAATGCATTCTCCATGGTCTCCATGACCTCCAAGGTTTCCATGGCATCCATGTGGCTTCACAGTTTCCAGAATCTCCCCAACTTCCTCAGTCTCCATGAGCCTGTGCAGCCCTCACAGCCTCCCTCGCACAAAATGGGCCCCACCAACTCCACACGTATCCATGTGATTCTCACCTTCATCAGAATCTACAGCCTCCACAGGCTTCATGGGCCTATATAACCTCCATGGGCTCCACGGGATCCATATTCCTCGATGGCCACAACAAGCTCTGCCAGCACCATGTGCCTGCACAGTCTGCGTTGCCTCCATGAGATATACAGCATCTGCAGGCTCCACAGACTCCATGAGTTCCATGTGCTCCATCAGCTCCAGTGGCTCCACAGGCTCCATACGGTCCACAGGCCTGCACAGTTGCCATAGGTTCCATGGGCTCCAGAGGCTACACATTCCTCAGGCTCCATGCATATACACAGGCTGCACAGGCTCTACTGTCCCCACAGGGACCATAGGCTCCACAGGCTACACAGGTTCCATGTGTCTGAACAGGCTGCATGGTCTTCAAGGGCTTTCAATGCTCAATGGGCTCCATGAGCGGGTAGAGGCTCCCCAGGCCTCCAGGGACAATGCATGCTCCAAAAGCCCTATTACTTCCAAGGCCTCCTTTTCATCCATGTGGCTTCACAATCTCCAGTGTCGACCCAGTCTCCACATGCTCCATGAGCCTCCACAGTCCTCTCAGTCTCCATGGCCCAAAATGGTTACCACAGACACCCTCAGGCCTCCACATCATCCTCAACTTCTTCAAACTCTACAGCCTCCACAGTTTTAATGGTCCTACATAAACTCCATGATCTCCACAGCATCCACATTCTTCCATGGCTTCAGCAGGCTCGCCAAGCTTCCTGAGCTTGCACAGTCACCATTGCTTCTATGAGATGTACAGCCTCTGTAGTATCCACAGTCTCCATGGGTTCCATGGGCTCCATGAGCTCCACTGGCACTACAGGCTCCATATAGTCCACAGGCCTGCAGAGTTACCATAGGCTTCAAGGGTTCTATAGGACTATACAGGCTCCACACCACCATGGGCTTCACAGTCTCCCTGGGCCTGTAGAGTTAACATGGTATCGACAGGGTCCCCATATCTGCACAGGCTCCAGAGGCCTCCACGTGTTTCACAGCCTCCATGGGCATCATCAACTCAATGGGTTTCACAGGCCTCTATATTTTCAAAATCTTCACAGTGTCCCTGTCCTTCACTGGACTGCACAAGCACCACTGGCCACCTTGGGCTCCACAGTGTCCATCATCTCTTTGGTCTTCATGGCTTCCACAAACCCCCCAGCTCCACAGACTCCAAGAACTTCACAGGTTGCATAAGTTCCACTTCCCTACACAGCACCCACGAGCTCCATGAGCTCTGTGGTCTCCAGGGGCTAAAAGATCTTTAGAATTATACAGTCTCTGCAGGCTCCACAGTCTCCATGGTTTCCATGGGCTCCATGAGCTCCATGGTCTCCACAGACTGCACATGTGCAGGCCTGTTCAGTTGGCATATGCTCCATGGGGACTATAGGATTCTAAATATTCCAAAGGCCTCCATGGACTCCACGGTCTCCACAAGTCAGCATATATTCCATGGGACTGCAGGCTCCAAGGGCTTCATGGGCCTTCACAGCTCCAAATGCCTCACAGTTTCCACTGACCTACAGAGCCTCCAGTGTACATGGATTCTGTGGTCTCCACTGGCTGCAAAAGCAAAACATGTGTGATTGGCCTCTAGGGTCTGGATAGGCTTCAAAGGCTTCCTTGAGCTGCACAACCTCCACTGGCTCCACGTGCTCCATAGGCTCCATGAGACCACACATGCTGCATGGCCTCAAATGGGTTCAAAGGAACAACAGGCTACATGGGCGTGCAAGGACTCCATAGGATTCCCGGGGCAATGCATGCTCCATGGGCTCCATGACCTCCAAGCCCTCAATGGCATCCATGTGGCTTCACACTCTCCAATGTCTCCTCAGCCTCCACATGCTTCATGAGCCTGCACAGACCTCTCAGGCTTCATGGCCAAAATGGGCACCACAGACCCCACAGGCCTTCACATCATCCTCAACTTCCTCAGACTCTACAGCCTCCACAGGCTTCATGGGCCTACATAAATTCCATGATCTCCATGGAATCCACATTATTCCATGGCCTGGCACCTGTGCAGGCCTGTGGAACATGTGGAGCCCATGGAGCCACAGAAGCTCATGTAGCCAATGGAACCCATGAAGACTGTGGAGAATGCACAGCCTGTATATGTCATGGAGGACTTGGAGCCTGGGCAGGCTCGTGGTACCACAGCATCTGTTGAACTCTTGGAGGAATTGGTGCCCATGGAGCATATGGAGGTTATGTTGGCCAGTGGAACGGTGGAGGTTGTTGTGGCTGATGAGGCTGAGGATCATGTGGAGGCCTGTGTAATCTGTGGAGCCCATTTTGGGCCATGAAGTCTGTGGGTCCTGTGCAGCCTCATGGAGCCTGTGAAGAATGGGAAGCCTGTGGAGCCTGTGCAGGCACATGGATGCTATGGAGGCCCTGGAGACCATGGAGTCATGTATCATGCATTGTCTGTTGAAGCCTGTGGGCCTCTACAAGCCCATCAAGCTGTAATTCCAAGCAAGGGCATAGCTGTCAATGTAAGTAGTATACCGCTTAGTTTTGAAAACTGAAGAAACCACTGCATTGGCATAGTGTTAGGTAAAAGCAGTGTTTTGCTATTGATTGTGAGTGAAAGCAAGTGCACAGCAGCCAAACAAATTAGCATCTTTCTTACTTTTCAAACTTGAAGTACTTCCTGCATTCACAGATAGTTAGGTGAAATCAGTGTCTTGAAGTTGATTCAAAGTGAATAAACGGGCAAACCAGCCAATGAAAAAAGCTTTATTGGTTGTCTTAACTGAAAAACCAACAACATTCACTGAGTGTTAGGGAAGAGCAGTGCTTTGATGTTGATTTTAAGTGTAAACACATACATAGCAGCAAAAGAGACTAGAATCATACGTACACTTCCAGAGTGAAGAAACTGCAGCATTGGCATAGAAAAGGCAGTGTTTTGACATTGGTTGTAAGTGAAAACAAATCCATAGCAGCCAAAAAAGAAGTATCTCATTTACTTTACATAAGGGTAAAACCTCTGCATTGGCAGAGCATTAAGTAAAAGAAGGGTTGTGATATTGTGAGTGAAAGGAAGTGCATTGTAGTCAGGAAAACAAGTATCTTGCTTCCATATCAGAGATGAAGTACCTC
>JAKSZT010035320.1:29721-44841 GCA_026826555.1 Tolypeutes matacus | reverse complement strand
AGTTTTCTTCTTAAATGTTTGGTGGATTTTACCAGTGAAGCCATCTTTACATGGGATTTTATATTGGGAAGAATTTTAATTGGGAAGAATTGAATTATTTAACTTTAACACATATAAAGCTATTCAAATTTCCTTTTTCTTGTTATATAAATTTTAGTAAGTTCGAGGAAATTGTCCCTTTCATCTATTTGGAAATTTTGTTCACATACTTATGTTCATAATACTCTTTTGTTATTTCTTAAAAATATATGTAAGATATTTACTCATACTCCTCTTTTTCAATCCTAGTATACTTAATCTGTGCTTTCTCTCTCTTTCTCATTCATTTTACTCAGGAGATTATCAATTTTATTTACAAAGAACCAACTTAAAAATTTTTTTTTCTCTAATGCTGGTTTGATATGTTTCATTGATTTGGGCACATGTCTATTTCCTTACTTGTACTTACTTTGTATTTAATAATTATGTGAAAAAATATATCATTGATGTTTTTTAACAAATCAGTTTTATTGATACATATTAATAAAGCATAAATCCATCTAAAGTGTACAATCAATGTATGTGGTAGAATCGCATAGTTTTGCATTCATCATTTCAATCATTATTAGAGCATTTTCATTATTCAAATAATAATTAAAAAAAAAACAGACAAACAAACAAAAAAATCATCACAATCTCCCTATGCTTCCCCTGGCCATATACAGCTGTATTCTGTTTCCATCCCTCTAGTTTATTTGTGTTTATATTTTGCAAAACCATTCTTAAACATGCAATATCACCCATATTTATAATTCACAGGAGGTTTCACTGTTATACAGTCCCCTGTTACATTTTTTTTATCTTTCCTTCAAGTAATATACATATTCTTAGACTTTCCCTTCCAACCAGTCATACCCATATAATAGCTTTGCTACTCACAAACTCCATGAGGTGCACTCACTATTTCCATTCATTTCCAAAGATAGCAGACAAACTTTTTATCAATTCTGCACAAATTAACCCTCAGCTTTCCATTTTCTATCCTCATTCTATTTTCTGGTGATTTATATTCCTATTATTAACTCCATGAGTTTATACAATATATTAACTTATAGTAGCACACTTATACACTATCTGTCCTTTTGTGTCTGGTTTGCTTCACTCAACATAATGTCCTCCAAGTTCATCCATGCTGTCATATGCTTCACGACTTCCATTTCTTCTTACATCTATGCAGTATTCCATCGTAAGTATATACTACAGTTTGTTTATCCATTTATCAGTTGATGCATACCTGGGTTGTTTCCATTTTTTGGCAATTGTGCATAATGCCGCTATAAATATCAGCATCCAGATGTCTGTTCGTGTCACAGCTCTCAGTTCTCCTGAGTATATATCTAGTATTAGTATTGCTGGGTCATGTGGCAAGTCTGTATTCAACTTTCTTAGAAACTGCCAAACATCCTTTACAGTGGCTGTACCATTCTATATTCCCACCAACAGTGAATAAGTGTTCCTATCTCTCCACATCCTCTCCAACATTTACAGTTTCTGACTTTTTAATAGTGGCCAGTCTAATAGGTTTGAAATGATATCTCATTGTAGTTTTGATTTGCATTTCACTGATTGCTAGTGATGTTGAACATTTTTTCATGTGTTTCTTCACTATTTGTATTTCTTGTTTGGACAATTGTTTTTTTTCAAGTATTTTGCCCATTTTTAAATTGAGTAGTTTGTCTTTTTATTGTTGAATTGTTTGATCTCTTTATATAACATGGATATATATATCTGGCTGATTTTTCACCCTTTTGACAAAGTCATTTGAAGTGCAAGAAGTGTTTAATATTGAGGAGGTCCTATTTATTGATTTTTTCTTTTGTTGGTCATGCTTTGGGTGTAAGGTTTAAGAAACTACCACCTACCACAAGATCTTGAAGATGTTTTCCTACATTTTCTTCTAGGAGATTTATGGTTGTCACTTTTATATTTAGGTCCTTGATCCATTTTGAGTTAATTTATTTTCTTTTTCTGTTTTTAATTTTATTTTTAAAGAAGCTTTAGATTACTTAAATGGTACATTGAAAATATAGGTGGATTCCCATAAACTCCACTCCCTCCCCCTTCCACACTTTTCCCCATTAACATCTTTCATTAGGGTGGTATATTTGTTACAATTCATGAACCCATGTTGAAGCATTTCTAGTAATCATGGAATAGTTTACATTATATTAATAGTTTACACTTTACACCACGCATTTTTATAGGTTTTGACAAAATGTATAATGGCCTGTATCCCTCATTGCAATGTCATGCAGGATAATTCCAATGTCCCAAAACTTCCCCATGTTATACCTGTTCTTCCTTTTCTCTCCCCTCAGAACCTCTGGTGACCACTGCCTTCATATCATCTTATAAGTTGTTCTTCCATTGTTAGAATAATAAGTATAGTCCATAGTTGCTCCATTTTGATTTAATTTTTGTATAAGATGTGAGATAGGGATCCTCTTCTTTTGGATATGGCTATCCAGTACTCCCAGTACCATTTGTTGAACAGATAGTTCTGGCCCCAGCAAGGAGGGCTTGATCACCTTGTCAAAAATCACTTGACTATAGATGTGAGACTCGATTTCTGAGCTCTTGATTTGTTTCCATTAGTCAATCTGTCTTTATGCTGTTTTTACCACTGTACCTAAATAATATGTTTTAAAGTCAGGAAGTGAGAGTCCTCCAACTTTCATTCTTCTTTTCTAAGATATTTTTGGCTATTCAGGGCACTTTATCCTTCCAAATAAATTTGATCATAGGTTTTTCCATTTCTGTAGAAACAGTTATTGGAATTTTTATTCAGACTGCATTGAATCTATAAATTAACTTTGGTAGATATGACATCTGAACTATATTTAGTCTTCAAATCAATGAACGCGAAATGTCCTTGCATTTAATTGTGTCTTCTTCAGTTTCTTTTAGCAATATTTTTTAGTTTTCTGGATACAGGTCCTTTATGTCCTTGGTTGAGTTTATTACTAAATATTTTATTGTTTTAGTTATTATTATAAATGGATTTTTTTTTAATTTTCTCCTCAGATTGCACATCAGTAGTGTATAGAAATGCTGTTGATTTTTGCATATTTATTAATCTTGTATCCTGCCACTTTACTGAACTTCTCTATTGCAGGAATCTGTCCTGCAAAGTCTTGCAGGGATCTGTCCAGCAGAGCCCGCGATGGCACAAAGAATTACTCTGAACACTGAGGCTGAGAGAGGCGAGGGAGAGAACAGTTAAAGGAACTATTCTCCTTTGCTGATTCCCATCACGGTTTTAATTTTCTTTTCACAAAGCACAAGGACAGTGTGCACGTGCAAGGGTTCAGAAAGTTCTGGGCTGTGCAGGAGATAACGGAGAAGCAGAAAGCCCTAAGTAACAGAGCAAAGCAAGAATGTTCCTACTGTATTCAGCAGGAACTGATAGCAGCAGTTTTCTGCTTGTGCAGTAAAACAGGCCTTAAACTGTTTCAAAGATGTTTTAACCAAAGAGCTTCCACATCTCCCCCTTTTTTTGTTTTGTTGTATTAGATGTTTAGCAGTAGAAAGTGGGTTGGATGAGGCATTTAAAAAAAGAAAAAAAGAAGAAAAAAAGGAAGGGGAAAATGCATCCTGACATAGCCCTTTCTTTTAGCTGCCACTTTCTTGTGGTTCAAGGTAAGAAATGGGAAACACATTTTTGGCTGCGGTGAGTGGGCAATTGTAATGCCATGTTGCTGTTTGCTACCTGGGTTCTGAACTGAACTGGGCATGCAAATCAAAATAGCCATGGGGGCAGGAGACCTCCTTCAGAAGGGGTGAGGGTTTGTATTCTACCTCTTTTGGCCCTAAATTCTTTCCTGATGGTACCTCTGTGACTGTGCTTGTTTTATGTAGTTTCTTCCCTGAGGAATTTTATTCGTTACTGGCTAACCAGCCATCCTTTGAGGCCAAACAGGGTGATGTGAGATGTGCAAGTGAGGGAGGGTCAGCGCTTTCTGAGAGGGTTAGTTTTGGTTTTTTTGGCAGCCTATGGTCCCATGGCCTCCACACGCAGCACTTGTCTTGGGATTCCCTTGCCTGTTGGCGGAGCTTCGGCTCTGGTTATAAGTTTTGGGGAACTTAGGTTTCTTCTCCAGGGAAGGAAAGCTTAATTTAGCAGGAAATCCAGGGCAGGGAGGCTTTCTCAGCCTAGGGATACCAAGCTCATGACACAAGGCAACCTCAAGTATGGGGCATGTACAAGACACCCTTAGGTCATGGTAGGAACAACAGAATGGGGAGATTCTAGAAAATGCTGTATGCAGGAAGGAAAAAGACCACAAAGCCAGACAAATAGGTAGGCAGGTAAGAAGAAAGGGAAAGAAGATCTTGGGGTATAGCTGGGAGACATAAGGCTTTGAAGCTTCCTCTATGAAAGAATGTTTTTTTACAAGCATGATTCAACAAAGGCAATGAATTTCCATTCAGTGTGAAGAGCTCGAGAGAGAGCCTGATGGATTAACCTAAGGACTGATAATAAAACAAGAAACATGATTATTCCAAAAAGAGATATTACCCAGATTCTTATGTTTAGGCCATGAAACCAATTAGATGGATTTAACCATTGCAGATTATTACTGAGTGTTTGAAACATATTTTGTTGTGTAAGAATTTGTATTTGAGATAATTGATGCTCCAGAAGTTGCTGGAGAGCAAGCACTTTTCTCTGTGGATGGGAGAAAAAAGCCCTTTGTAAATGGGTATTCACTTGCTCCCAGGAGAGCTGGAAACTGTTTTTTTAAGTATTTACATGAATATTTTACGTATACAACTTTAATTATTATACGGTTAGAAAATTCTTTTTAATTGTATAACAGTTTCAAACATATTAAATGAACTTAACTATTTTTAGTACTTCACCTTTTTCTAGGTAAAAGAACAAATTTTTTGAAACAAAAGATACCTTTTAGGATTTGACTTTGAGAAGGCAGGTTTGAACATAATGTTCCTTTAAAAGTGATAAGACTTGTTTCTCTTAAACAACTAAGGCGATGATAAGGTTAAAGTAGAAGAAGCAATTTCGATACAACAGACTTTTTTGTATACTGATTATTCAGGAGAAAAACTCTTTACAAACTTTTACTAAAACAGACTAATGACTTGAGAAACTTTGAGAAAGAAAAAAATTTTAACTTTGTATTATTATACTATTTGACACTAAAGCTTTTAAATGTTTATAGATAGAACTATCAAATCTTACTTAACTTTGACCACAAAAGTTTTTTTTCTGCACACCTTCTGCACTTTCTGTATTCATTCAGGTTTTGTCCCACATTTTACACTTTCTTAATAACTAGTTACCTTATCTTAGGACAAAATTATTTTCTTTTTCCTTAATAATAAAAATACATTCTATATATCTTACATATATAAGTTACCAAAATGATTTTGGAAACTGTTTCCAAGCAAACCTCGTAGAACATACAATTATTATTAACACTAAACAAACTTGTTAGAATGATGATTCAATTTGGTTATAGCTATTTTTATTATTTCAAATTAGTATCCATATTTATTTATTAATATAAGCACTGATTTAATTTTTGGACATTTGAATAGAGCTCTTTTAATAATTTTCATTTATCAATTTAATATTATCATCCGGAGGTATTAAAATATACTCGACTCTGAACAAACAAACAACACAAAACGAGTTACAACACACCAACAGAAATATAAAGCTTACTAATTTGACCCATAATTTTTACTCTTTGTTATTATTATTATTTCAGTCTCTAGTTGATAATGACTTCTTGGAAATTCTGCACTAATTTTATTCATTTGGCCATACAGGCCCACTTAGAATCAGCATGGAAACAAAACGGAGAACACCAATGTTACCAAGTTTTCCTACTCTTCCAGTGGTTTCATTCTATTAGCCCCCATCAGTCCACAGCCACATTATCATATAGGCAGTAGGGGCTTTGCAGAGTTGCTGCTGGAATGTTTTCCTTATCTTAGTTAACTCTTTAACAGAGAGTTTAACAGAGAGTTACAAGCATGATTTCACTGCCAAGGGTTTTATTTAGCACTTTTGCCTGTTGAGTGCAGCCTTCTTGATATTCTAGTTGCCAAACACTAAATTGAGCTGGGGTAGCAATAGTTTTTATAAGAACTTTCCAATCCCAGGGGCACATTTGATAGCTATTAGCAATGGAGTTCAAAATTTCCTTTGTGAAGGAATTGGGTTCAATAATGCTTTTACACAGCCCTTTAAAGACTGCATAGGGAAGTGAGTCATGCTGTGGCTGCCCATTTTGGAGAATTATAGGAAAAGCATGACATTCTCCTAGCTCTGCGACTTCTTTTAAGCATTTTTCCATAGCCGGCTGGGGTTCTTGATTCTCAAAAAAAGAAACAAACAAACAAAAAAACCGGAGGAGGTGAAGGTGGAAAAGGTGTTTCTTCCTTTTCAGGGGATACAGGGTTTTTCACTGGGAGCTCCTCTGAGGGAACTGTGGGATGAGATGTATATAGTGGACACAAGGCTGCTTTCACTATGCTCCAGGTTATTAGGGTAGAAATGGAATTTTTTCTCCTGCTCATATTTTGTTTTTAAATTTTTTCCTACCTGCTCCCATAATTCCAAATCTAAACTTCCTCTTTTAGGAAAGCAAGGATAATACTTTTGAATTGTTTGTAAGAGGGAGCGCAATTAACCTTCTCGGACTGTGCAATCAGCTGCTTTTAAGAGCTGTTGTATTGTTTTTACAAAAGTATCCTGTTCTTTGGAAATTCTAGGTCCCATGAAGATTTAGAAACCCCTCACCGTACCAGACACTTTGACGACTGTCCCCAGCGGGTGTTGCTGTTCCCTTGCCTTAGGAAGATTAGTTTCGGTTTTGGTCTGGATGAGTATAACCACTTCTTAACATGTGGATTCGCGCTGCTGGTCCGAATAATGTTGGGGTCACCACTTGTAGGAGTTGAGAGTGTTCAGAGTAATTCTTTGCACCGTCACGGGCTATGCTGGACAGATCCCCACAAGACTTTACAGGACAGATTCCTGCACTCTATTAGTTCTATTAGCTTTGTTGTGGATTTATCAGGATTTTCTAGGTATAAGATTATATTATCAGGGAATAGTGAAAGTTTTAGTTCTTCTTTTCCTATTTGGATACCTTTTATATCTTTATTTAGCCAAATTGCTCTAGCACAATATTGAATAACAGTGGTGACAGTGGGCATCCTTTTCTTTTTCCTAATCAGCAGGAATACTTCAGTATTTCAACATTGAGTACCATGCTAGCTGTAGGTTTTTCATATTTGCATTTTAACATATTGAGAACGCTTCTTTTCCTATTTTTTTGGAATGTTTTTTATCAAAAAATGTGCTGAATTTTGGCAAATGCTTTTTCTGCATCAATTGAGAGGACCACGTGATTTTTCTTCTTCAATTTACTACTGTGGCTTATTACACTAATTTATTTTCTTGTGTTGAACCAATATTGCATACCTGGAGCAAAACCTGCTTCATCATGGTGTGTAATTCTTTTAATGTGTTTTTGGATTCTGTTTGCAAGTATTTTGTTGAGGATTTTTGCATCTATATTTATTAGAGATATTGGTCTATAATTTTTGTTTTTCATAGTGTCTTTATTTCATTTTGGTATGAGGGTGATGTTGGCTTCATAGAATGAGCTTGATAGCATACTTTCCTGTTCAATTTTTTTGAAAAGTTTGAGTAGGCCTGGTATTAGATTGTCTTTAAATGATGGGTAGAATTTACCATCTGGTCCTGGGCTTTTCATCTTTGGGAAGATTTTGATGACTCTTTCAAACTCTTTATTTGTGATAGGTTTTTTGAGGTCTTCTATTTCTTCTAGGGTCAGTGTAGGTGGTTCAAGTGTTTCTGGGAATTTATCCATCTTGTCTACATTGTCTAGTTTTTTGGCATACAGTTGTTCATAGTATCCTCTTACAAATTCTCTTATTTCTTCAGGGTCATTGGTAATGCTCCCCTTCTCATTTCTGATTTCATTTATTTGCATTGTCTCTCTTTTTTGTCAGTCTAGCTAAGTATTTGTTGATTTTGTTGATCTTCTCAAAGAACCAACTTTTGATTTTGTTGATTCTATTGTTTTTTTGTTCCTGATTTCATTTATATCTCCTCTGATCTTTACTATGTCTTTCCTTTGGCTTGGTTTGGGATTTGTTTGCTTTTCCTTTTCTAGTTCCTTCAGGTGTGCAGTTAGATCTTCAATTTTAGCTCTTTCTTCTTTTTTTCTTTAATTTTAAAGAAGTTTTAGGTTACATAAAAATTACATCAAATATGTAGAGTATTCCCATTCACCCCACCACACCCCTCACATTTTCCCCTATTAATAACATCTTTCATTAGTATGGTACATTTAGTACAATTGTTGAACAAATATTGAAGCTTTGCTACCAACTATGGTCTATAGGTTATATTATGGTTTACCCTTTGCACTGTACAGTTTTGTAGGTTTTGACAAAATGTATAATGGCCTGTATCTGCCATTGCAATATCATGCAAAACAATTCCAATATCCCTCAAATGCCCCATAATACACCTACATGCATTCTTTCCTCTCCTTCCCCTCAGAAACTCTGGTAACCACTGTCTTCCCATTACTAGAATAATAATTCTACTTTGGTCCATAGAAGCATTCCCCTCCCCTCTTATGCTTGTTCAATCCTCAATCTTGAGGGTTTGGGGATGGTGAGTCCCACTTTGCTTCTGATTGAGAGAGGCTTAGATCTCATGCAGAAGATGAGTTGAACTGTCTTGCATTTGTAGATATTGTTTTTTTTTTTTTTTTAATTTTTTGGGTTATTGTCTATCATCATTTTGTTAGTTGTCCTGGGCAAGTCCAATGAACTGGAGAGTAGGTGTTGGCTGGAACTCTGCTGAGATTCAGGACTCAACTGGCATATACACAGACCAAAGACTTAAGTCTCTGGGGTATATATTTAATAGGTATAGTGTTAATAATAGGTTCAAATAAAAGGGGGCAGAAGAACAATGTGTAGGGAAATTATAAATGTTAATTATAAATTAATCTAACTCTGTTTATGTAAGCACTGAGGGCTATAAATCTCCCTCTCAACACTGCCTTTGCAGTTTTGATATGTTGTGTTCTCATTTTCATTCATCTCAAAATATTTATTGAAAACTCTTGCGATTTCTTTTTTCACTCGCTGATTATTGAGTGTGTTGTTTAATCTCCAAATATTTATGAATCTTCAATTTTTCATCCATTATTGATTTCCAGCTTCATTCCATTTTGATCAGAGAAAATATTTTGTGTAATTTCAATGTTTTTATATTTATTGAATCCTAACTTTTGACCCAACATATGGTCTATCCTGGAGAAGGACCATGAGCACTTGAAAAGAATATGTATCCTGCTGTTTGGGAGTGTATTGCTCTATAAATGTCTGTTAGTTCTAGGTCATTTATCATATTATTCAAGATCTCTGTTTCTTTTTTTTTTTTTTTTTTTGAGTAGTAAATTTTTTCATTATCTTAAGTGTGGTAATGGTTTCATAGTGCATACATATATTAAAATTCATCAAATGGTATGCTTCATTTTTTTAATATATATTTTTATTTTTTTAAAGATACTTAGATTACACAAATGTTACACAAAAAAATATAGGGATTCCCATATGCCCCACTCCCCACACCTCTTACACCCTCCCATATAAACAACATCCTTCATTAGTTTGGCACATTCATTGCAAGTGATAAATGCATTCTGGGGCATTGCCATTGAGCATGGACCAGAGTTCACATTGTAGTTTACACTCTCTCCCACACAATTCTGCAGGCTATGGGAAGATATTTAATAGCATATATTTGTCATTGCAATGCCATTCAGGACGATTCCCAAGTCCCAAAAAAACTCCTGCATTACACCTGTCTTTCCCTCCCCCTACCCCCAGAGCCTCCAGTGGGCACTGCTTCCACATGAATGCTGTAATTTCTTCCATTGCTAGAATTGCAACAAGTCTTTTTTAGAATACCAGTAATTCTACTCTAGTCCATAGTTCATTCTCCAATCCTGAGGATTCTGGCATAGTGATGTACACTCCACCTCTAATTTTAATTATTATCTGTCCAGATGTTCTATTTAATACTGAGAGTGGTGTATTGAAGAGACATCTATTTCTCTCTTCAGGTTTGCCAGTGTGTGCCTCACGTATCTTGGGACACACAGGTTAGGTGTATAAACATTTAGTATAGTTATTTCTTCTTGCTGAATTGCCCCTTTTATTCATATATAATGACCTTCTTCATCTTTTAAATGATTTTACATTTAAAATATTTTGTCCTATATTAATATCAGTACTCCAGGTCTTTTTAGGTTACTATGTACATGGGATGTCTTTTCCAAACTTTCACTTTCAACCTGATTGTGTCCTTATATCTGAGGAGAGTTTCTTGCAAACAGCATATAAACGGCTTGTATTTTTTTATCCATCCTATCAGTCTGTGTCTTTTGTTGGGGAGTTCAAGCCATTAACAGTCAATGTTATTACTTATTTCATCCATTTTGTATTTTGGCTTTCAGTTGTCATATCTTATTGTTGTTTGTCTTTTTACCACTTAGTTTACTTTTCCTAATAATTTTCATTTCTATACTCTTCTCTAAGTCTCTCATCCTTGCTTTTTCCCTTCAGATTGCAGGACTCCCTTTAGTATCTCTGTTAAGACTTTAAACTTACCCTTATTATTGAAGGACAGCTCTGTTGGATACAGAATTCTTGCCTGGCAGTTTTTCTCTTTCAGTACATTATATACATCATACCACATTCGTCTCACTTCCATGGTTTCAGATAAGAGATTGGCTCCTAATCTTACTGAAGTTCCCTTATATGTGATGCTTTGCTTTTTTCTTGCTACTTTCAGAATCCTCTCTTTATCTCTGATGTTTTTCATTCTGAATAGTAAGTATCTTGGAATAGGCCTATTCAGATTTATTCTCTTTGGGGTGTGTTGTCCTTCTTGGATACTGATTATGTCTTTCATAAGGGTTGGGAAGTTTTCAGTCATTATTTCCTCAAATGTTCTTTCTGCCCCTTTTCCATTCTCTTCTTCTTCTGAAACACTGATAATGCTTATGTTAGTGCATTTCGTGTTGTCATTCAATTCCCTGTTCTTCTGTCTTTTCCAGTGGAGATGTTCTGTCTTCAAAATCACTAATTCTGTCCCTGAGCAATTCAAATCTGTGGTTCTGTGCCTCTAATATATATTTTTAATCTCATCTGTCTTTCATTTCTGTGAGCTCTTTTATTTTTCTTTACAGGCCTTCAGATTGTTCTTTATGCTCACTCAGTGTTTTTTTAATGTCCTTTTATCTCTTTAGTGATATTTTCCTTCAACTCTTTGAATTGATTTAGGGTTTGTGTAATTATCATTGATTAGTTGTCTTAAATTCTCTATCTCATCAGAATATTTGGTTTGTCCCTTTGGCTGGGCCATCTCTTCTTATTTCCTAGTATGTTTTGTAATTTTTTGCTGATGTCTAGGCATCTGAGCATGTTTGTGAATTTACTCTGATGGTCAATTTTTCTCTTGACTAGTGGTTGTTTTTTTTTTTTGTTTTTTTTTTCACAGTTCTTTGATTTTTGGTTCAACGTATTCTGACTTTAAAATTGCCCAGCTTACTTTATCAAATTTGGGCCTGGGACTCACTAATTGGCTGCAGATTTTCTCCCAAGGATGTGGTAAAGACAGAACAGCAAATTTTCTCCATGGAATTTCCTGGCTTGCCAGCAGATGGTGCTCATTGATAAACCTTTCCAAGAAGGTATTTCCTTCAATCTTGCTTACCTATGTTTCTCATCTGGCCAGAGCTAAGATGAAAAGCAGGATCTGCTGGCCAGATTACCTGAAGAGAAACCCTTTGACCCACCCTCTCTCTTCACTTGTAATAGCTGACAGGGTGGAAGACATCTATTCCCTTCTCAGTTGGCTGCAGTGAGCCAGGGGTTTTATCCATCTTAACCTCCTGGCTACCATGGGGGGGTAGTAACTCATGTTTATTGCTTCAGATTCTTTGTCTCACTGTCCCTCATCCTCCTGGGAGTTGTGCAGCAAAGTCCTGGGCTGTTGTCCTTCAGACAGCTTTTGCCTCATTTTCCACTGTTTTTTGTGAAAGAGTTGAACCCTGCCTGCCTACTCTGATGCTATCTTCCCAAAACTTTCAGATCATTTATTTTTAATCTTTCTTTTTTTTAAGAGGTACTAGCAATTGAACCCAGGACCTCATAAATGTGAAGCAGATGCTCAACCACTGATCTACACCTGCTCCCCTAATCATTCTTATTTCGAATATAAAGTTTTTAAAGTGTATTTTTAAAGTATTGCATTAGCTATAATCTCACAAATTTGGGTATGTTTTGGTTTTATTATGATTCTGTTCAAAGCATGTTCTCATTTCCATTGTGACTTGTACTTTGACTCATGGGTTAGATATGTCTGAAAATTTTTTGAATATTTGGATATTACATACATATCTTTTTCTTGATGGTTTTCTAATTTTATTCATTGTGATCCATGAACAGCCACAATATCTTGTGAATCTTTTGAAATTTGCCAAGACTTATGGCTTAGTAGATAGCTAATATTGTGAAGAGCCCATGTACCCACAAGAGTAACTTACATTTTATATGTGGTGAGTATAATACTTTTCCTTTTTATTTTTTTAAACAAATCAATTTTATTGACACATATTAATAAAGCATATAATTCATCCAAAGTGTACAATCAATGGTTGGGCGTTCATCACTTCAATCATTAGTAGAGCATTTTCGTTATTTTAATAATAATAAACAAAAAGCAGACAAACAAACAAGAAAACTTCTCACCTCTCAATCTCTGTATGCTTCCCCCACTGTACATAGCTGGTGTTTCTGGCTATTCAAGCCGAAGTATATAATCAATGGCAGTATAATCACAATGTTATACATTCATCATCTCAAAAATTTTAGAACAACTTCATTATTCCAAATAGAAAGACTCCACACCCCTTAGCATTCCTTCCTCAGAGCTACATAACCACTAATCTCATTTCATCTTTATAAATTGATTTATATTTGCATTTCATATAAATGGAATCATACAATATGTGGTGCTCTGTGTCTGGTCTCCTTCACTCAGTATAATATTTTTTGTCTGATATTAACATTTTATAGTACTAACTTATATTTGTTCAGCTTCAAAGAAAAACGGTCTCATGTATGCATTTCTACTCATATTCATACTTCACATAATAGATTTATATTTCACATAATATATTTAGTTCATAAAAAAGCAGTCATACAGTATTTGTCATTTTGTGTCTGGCTCTCCTCACTCGGCATAATGTCCTCCAGGTTCATCCATGTTGTCATATGTTTCACAACTTCAATTCTTCTTACTGCTGCATAATATTCCATCATGTGTATATTCTACAAATTTTTTATCCTTTCATCTGTTGATGGACACCTGGGTTGTTTCCAACTTTTGGCTATCATGAATAACGCTGCTATAAACATTAGTGTACAGATATTTATTCATGTCACTGCTCTCAGGTTTTTTTTCTTTGTATATACCTAGCAATAGTAGCTGGTAGTTTCTTAAATCTTATGCCCAAAATACAAGCAACAAAAGGAAAAATAAATAAATAGGACCTCTTCGAAATTCAACACTTTTGCATCTCAGAGGGCTTTGTCAAAAGGGTGAAAAGGCAGTCGACTCAATGGGAGAAAATATATGGCAATCACAAATCTGATAAGGGTTTAATATCCATGATATATAAGGAGATTATATAACATTACAATAAAAAGACAAAGCATCCAATTAAAAATTGGACAAAAGGAGAGACAACTTTCCAAAGAATAAATAGAAATGGTGAAGAAACACATGAAAAAATGTTCAACATCACTAGAGATTAGGGAAATGCAAATCAAAACTACAATGAGATATCATTTCACAACTATTAGACTGGCCACTATTAAAAAGTCGGAAAACTGTAAATGTTGGAAAGGATGTGGAGAGATAGGAATGCTCTCACTGTTGGTGAGAATGTAGAATGGGACAGCCACTGTGGAGGGTGGTTTGGCAGTTCCTAAGGAATTCTTAAGGAATTTGACTATAGACTTTCTTTTGTTTTTAACTTATATCAGTACTTGTTTTAGTTTCCTAGGTTGCACAAAGCAAATACCATGACATGGGATAGGTTAAACAATGGAAATGTTTAAATATTAAATATTTAAATATTAAAACCAGAAAAAATATCTAAATCAAGGCATTATCAATATGATATCTCCTCCCAAAGACCAGATGCCAGTGAGCATTGCCTCCTCTGTCATATGGTAGCATCTGCTGGTCTCTCCCTTCTCTTCCAGGTTTCACTGAGTTCAGCTTCTTTACTTAATCTCTCTGTGTCTGAATTTCATTCTCTTACAAAGTACTCCAGTAATAGGATTAAGACCTATCCTGATTGAGATGGGCCACACATTAACTGAAGTAATGTCATGAAAAGTTTCAACTTATAATGGGTTTACACCCACAGGAATGGATTTGATTTAAGAACATAGAGCTTCAAACTACCACAGTACTCATACTTAAAACTCATCTCTTTTAATCAATATACATCCAGGCTTAGATTTTTTTACCCTGTATGATGAGAAATTTTAATTGTCCCTTACAAAATTTCCCTACTTGACATTTTCCTGAAAATATCTAGAGGAACTTACAGACAAATTTGTTGGGTAAACAAAACCATTTCCAAAGGCAATATTCCCAACCCATATCTCCATTACCAGCACAAATTATAGAGGATAGAGAGTAAGATACTTATTTTCACAGCTTTCCATGTACCCAGGGACAACTTTTAACCTAACTCTGTACAATGATTGTAAGGAAAATCTTCTGGGTTTCTGGCACAGTCTACTCTTCTGATAAATGGAATAAGTGGCATTATCCCTCATCCCTTTCTCCTTTTCCTGCCTTGATTGTGGACTTAATGCCTGCTTCTCTGGCAACTATGTGATTTCCAAGAGAGGTAGGGGCATGAGACTTCAGATATCTGGCCCTAAATTAATTGAGCCAACAGATTTCTTATG
>JAKSZT010035314.1:0-18817 GCA_026826555.1 Tolypeutes matacus | reverse complement strand
TAAGAGGCACGCTGCCTGTAAAACTGAAGACAACATCGTCAGGAAGTGGGAGCAGTGCCTCTTCCTGCACAGGGGCTTGTCCTCTGGTGCTGAACTGGGCCCTTCCTCGGTGCTTTCACCTGGGTCCTGGATTGCCTACATGCCTATACCCCTGCTTTGATATCCTGCCCAGGACCCTAAGTTAGAAGGAATAATGGGAAATAAAAGAAAAGTTACAAATAAAGGGCTGGGAAAGTGAACTTTCGGTAGCCTTGGGGTTAGAAAAGCTTTTATAAAAGAGTCAAAGCCTGGGGCAAGGAAGATGTGGGCTGATAGTTTACTATGAGTTTATGTCGGTGTCTAACATAATGTATTATATCACATATTAGTAAACTCAAAGGAAAATCAGCATGTAACTTCCAGGAAGATATTCCATCCCAGGCTGAGAGCACATAAATCCATACACTTTGTAAAACTACTTTTGGTACTAGCCACTGGTGACCATGTTTTTTTGTCATCTACCAGCTTAAAAATAATACTCTTCTTTGGCATGCACTCTAAAAAGAATTGAAATATTTTCAAGCAAAGAAATTCCACAAATCCTACAAATGAATTCTACAAATCAACATTGCAATGACTAAGAAAAGTCCCCAAAGCACCTCTTTTGCATTCATTTTTTTTGCCCCATCTTTCATTAAGGTTGAATATTTTTCTAGACAGTTCAAAGGATTATAAAATTCAGTCTGTGTATTAAATTATGATTGAACTCAGCTGAAATTAATGATTTCCAAGTGAGGTTTCCAACTACAATATGGGCAGAACTCTCTTTAAATACTTAAAGATTTAATGACTTACTAGATAGATCACAGTGACCAATGAAAATACAGGCTTGTAAGTGTTTCCAAAGATTTACATCTTCAAATGTAAAAGGTTTTATAGCAACAGTCACCTATTTGCCCAAACCTCCCTCAAGGGTGGGCGATGTGGATCTGTTGGGGAAGCCAGCTGAGGTGGCCACCAGAGAGTGTAGTAGTAACTCACACTCGACCAGGAGTAATTGAGGACAGAGGCTGAGGATAGACCTTGTCCAAGAGAGATGCCTAAGCCACCTAACTTCATCATTAAAGGGTCAATACTGTACCCTAGACAGAAGACTGGGCAAATGTTCAGAATCTAAGAGAAGCTGGAATGGAACAGAAGGCCAGTGTCAAGTTGGGTGTTCCAGTACATGTTGGTAAACGGAGCTAATTAATGGATCTGGGCATTTCTACCTGACGCCTTCCTCATGGCTTTTTCTTGGGTTTGTCTGATTTACAGACAAGGGAAGAATCTAGAGGAAAGCGCTAATGATAAGCAAAGCTGGGCAGCTGATGCTGGGGAAGTCAGCAGACTTCTGTCTGTCCAATGCCTCTGAAAATCACCCTAATTAATTAGTTTAAAACTTTCCATGATCTGACTTGGAAGACATCTGACTTCCCACCTCTGCTGCTTAATATGTTTTTTTATTTTATTTTATTTTATTTTATTTTTTTATTTTTTTATTTTGTTTAACTTAACTACTTTTTCACCTTTTTGCCTTTGCTGATGACTAATATTCACCCGTCTGTAACCGAATCAAGCATCCTGAATTGCCCATCCTAGCCTGGCTTAGGTAACCCCTGGAGCCCCACAAAACCCTCTCAGTGGATCTCAAGGTTTGGTGCCATCAGAATCACCTGGAAAACATACTAAATATAGAGCCCGCAGGTCCCCCCCCTAGCTTAAATCAGAATCTCAGGATGAGAGTCAAGAATTGCATCTGCAGTAGTTCCCCCGGCGAGTCTAATGCACGTAAAAGGTTGAGAACGTATCCCTGCGGTTAGGTTTGTTGTAATTAGCTCTGAATATGTCTGCCTCTGCCTTAATGGAGCACCATTTCATGGGAGAGTCAGCCTCGTGGCCACTTTGGGATATTTGGAACCTAGTGCAATGTCTGGAGCACAGGATGTACGGGCATATGCTTATGGAATCAGTTAATTAATATCAGTCAGAATTGGGGGAAAAAGACCCCCCAGCTGGCCTAGGATTGAGTTGCTGCTCTCTGCCTGATGAGGACCCTGCTTTTATCTTTGGTCCTCACAGACTGGAGCTTGTAAAAGTGGTTCTTTCTGATTATACATCAAGTACTAGCAGCTAAATAATTAAAACATAGGGTATGTTGGTATTAGCTGATTTCTCTGAAGGACAGTGTGTGAAATTGATCTATTTAGGCCCACAGACAGGAGAAGAAAGGGCAGAGGAGAGTCGGTGGTGGCTCCCTGCGGCAGCTCAGGCACGCGGGGGCGATGCGGACTCTGGGGCTGCTCCTGGCAATCGCGCCCTTTGCCTTTGTCCACCCTCTTTCTGCCTGTGCTCCACAGGCTCTTTCATTTTCTTTTTTTCCTTATCCTCAGCTCCTTTGCTTTTCAGAACTCCCTCTCGTTGGGTGGCAATCCAAAGCAATATTTTTAATCAGCATTATTTGGGCATAGTTTGCACAAGATAAAACAAAACCCATTTTAAGCTTACAGTCCGGTGGCGTTACCTATGTCTGCCCATGTGACCGCCACAGGCAGGGCAGGGACATTTCCACCACCCCAAAAGCCCCCTCCCCACCCCCAAGGACCGTGGCCAACACCGATCTGCTTTCCGTTTTCATACATTAGTTTGGGCATTTCTAGAATTTCGTAGAAACAGAATCATACTCCTTGCCCTCTTTTGGGTCTGCTTCTGTTACTCCACCCAGTGCTTTTGGGGGCATTCATGCCATTGTGCATTCCAGGGCCCATTCCTTTTTATTATGGAGTTGTATTCCATTACATGGATATCCCACAGTCGGTGTATCCATTCACCTGTCCTAGGCATTTGGATTGTTTCCAGCTTTTGGCTCTTGTGAACGAAGACGCTCTGGTCTTTTGTGTCTAAGTCTTTGTGTGGACATATATTATCATTTTTCTTAGGTAATTACCAAGGAGTGGAATGCTGGGAAATGATAAGGGTATCTTTGCAAGGAGCTGCCAAAATATTTTTCAAAGTGGTTGTGCCGTTTTGTATTCCCATTAGCAATGTATGAGGAGGCCAGCTTTTCTGCAGCCCTCCTAACACTTGGTGTTGAATTTTAATAATTCCAGTGTGTGGGAGTGATAACTAAGAGGGGTTTTATTCTGTATTTTTCTGATGTCTGATGATCTTGGGCAGCTTTTCATTTGTTTACTGGTTATTTGTATATATATATATATATAATTTATATTTAGTGGCCTGTTAAAATTGTTTGCCCATTTAAAATATATTTAATTAACTGAATCTTTACTAAGTTATGAGTTTTTAATATCTCACCAGTATATAATTGGTTTCTAATTTTGAAGTGCTATTTTACTGTTAAACAAGACAGAAAACCCTGATTTAATTCTTCAACATTTCCTGTACATTTTTCTTATTAAGTCAAATGCAGAAGTTACCCAGGTGGAAAATCCATCATGAGGTCAGAAATTGCTATAAACTTCTTTTTTAAAATTGTCTATTTTGCAAAAATCTTGAACCTGTGATAAATATTATATAGTAATGTTATCAGAAGAAATATAGCAGTCAATCAGTTGTTTACAGATGCCAAAAATCCAGCATGGCTTGAATGATTTGATAAAAGATTCATATAGCAAATAGAAATGGAAATTGATTTAAAAAAAGCTAGAGAGACCTTAGTTTCTGCAGCTTAACTGGTGGATGGTGCAATAATAGTGAAGCAAATGTCAAAATAAGTGCACATAAAGCCTGGGGTAAGAATTCTCTCTCTCAGAGGTGCCACAGCTTCTCACCAGGCATGTGAGAGGATGTAAATGTGCACTCACACACACACACGAACAAGTGCAGTTTTTGGCAGGGGAGTGGTGGTGGTGGGTGTAGAATGCAAACACTAGGCAATGGCCTGGACAATTTTTTACTCTGCCCCTATATTGGACACCAGTGAGATTCTTTGATGAGTCCAGGTCTCTGGCTTATGGAGTGTCTATATGGCTGACTGACTCTTTACAGGGCAAAAATGAAGCAATCCATTGGCTAACAGCTACAAAATCCCAGCCATATAAACGCCAAATCACTTTCCTTTCCATACTGGAGATTCACAATTCAACTTAAGCAAATGGTGGTAGAGGTGGCTAGTCATCTCGAGGGAGCTCACAGGCATACCTTGCTTTTCTTATTTCTTCAACTGAGGGCATCAAAGGTCTGTGGAAGATGATTCCAGCTATTTCCACAGCTCCCTTTGGGAGATGAGGTAATGACATTTGGCAGAAACATTAGAGCTATACTAATTTCAGACAGCTGCTAACGTCTGGAATATTATCCCAGACAACTTGGACCTGGGAAGCAATGGAAGAACCCAACAAATCACACAATTGGAGTGAGTACAAATTTCTCAAGGTGGGAAATCATTTAGGTATGAAATCTATTGTCTTAGATTGTTCCCTTCTCCCTTGATATTTTGGAAATGATAATTATTCTGGAGCCAGCTTCGCCCCATTGTTCTGACTCTTTCTAGAATATGCTGTCTTACTTGTTTTCATGATATGAATATATTCATATTTTCACCATTACTTATCAGCAGATATATATTGATTAACTTTTCTTCATTTTATTATATTTTGAGTACAAATCAATTTCATTTCATTTATTTTATTTTATCTAACCATAAACACATGCATTTCTAAATAGATTTACTATTGCACTTTATGTTTGGTAATAAGCTTATACTTTTTATATTTGGAATGTATTAAACATTTAATGTCAATGGCTTGTTTATAAAATCTATATAGCTTAAAATAAAATACAATTATTTAAAAAGTACCAGTGTTGTTATTTTGCATAGGTACTGCAATTTCCATTCAGTGGGAATACTTAGTGGGAACTATTGACTATCTCCAGCAGTGGACCTTTCCTTTACTATTTAAATCAAAATTATTAAATCAAGGACTTTGGAGGTATTACTGTACACTTGAGTTGTGAAAAAATAATATGTGTTTGGGGAATGGAATGAATCAATTATTGAATTAATTAATAAATAAATGAGTCTCTTTGTTGGCTTATTTTTAAAAATAAAAACATTTCCATGTCAATCTGTAAACCACAGGGATTTGAAATGCCGTTTTTAACTGACTGGTTGACTATTTAATAATTGGATTTGATTTAAGACATTTATTTCAGGAGATATTTCTGGGCATTCGTGATATAAAAATCAGTAATGCGTTTTCTCTGGCTTCCAGGGCTTGCAGTCTAGGAGGGAGAGCACACATCACACGACATACTGGGGCACGGGCTCTCTTGGGGTCAGAGCAGACTTACCTGTTCTGAGCTAGGTTGGCAGCTGCACTGTAAGTAAGAAGGTTGCACAAAGGGGGACTCTGAAGCGTGCGTGAGGCACAGAGCGGAGAGGCCTCGGCTGGGTCCGTTTGCTCAGTGCGGCAGGACAGACAGACACACTGAACGAGGCTAGGAAGGAAAGAGGGTTTATTCACCAGCGGGAGACCAGAGATGTACAATCTCAAACCAGCTTACCCGTTAAGCGATTTTCTCACAGATTTTATACCAGTTGAAACAAAGTTAATTATCAGGGTGACAGTCCCAAGGAGGGTCTGGAAAAATTAGTTTTTGCTTTAATCTTAAAACGCGCACGGTACCTGGGGTCTGGTAATCTTGGGGTGATAAGGATGGGGTGGTACGGATGTGAACGCCCAGATAACGACGGATGTGAGGAAAGATGAGGAAGTGCAGAGTTAGACGTTTTTGGTGGAGCTAAATCTGGCTAGTTAAGTCAGTAGCTCTGTGTGCCTCCTGACCGGTGAGCAAGAGTGATGCCGAATTTTCCTACCATTAAACGGACAGTGCAGTGCCTTAACACTTGAGCTATCCTGGGCTTTTCTTGTCCTACAGGATGTAAGGGAGAACAGCATTTAGGCAAAGGAAACAACCTAAAAAGGTGCAAAGGTACAGAAGGTGGTGTGTTTGGGATTATTGCGTTTTAATGTAGGATGTGATACATGGGGCACATGGCGAGGGGAGTGTGGAAGATAAGACTGGAAAAAATAAGTTGGGGTGAGATTGAATGTGGTCTTCACAGCCAAATTAAGAAGTAAAGGTTTACTCAAAGGCACTGTGGAGACTTAAAATTCTTTAAGTAACATTGGGATCCAGGCGCATTTGAGCTTTGGGAAGATAGTTCTGTTGACATTGTAAGGGGTGCATCAGAAAGGGGGAGACTGGAAAGAGGAGAGCGAAACCAGCTGGGGCCTGGCATTGGTCTAGGGAACAGGCGTGGTCTGAGCTGGTGCAGCGGACGTGGAAGCGCAGAGGAGGGGATGGACTCAGAGGCGTGGTCTGGGTAGCACTGGCGGGACAGTGTAGCTCTGAAGAGAGGGAGTAAGAGCCGGGGAGCGGAGAACACAGACTTGGAGAGGAGCAAGGCACCACGGCGCGAGCACATCTACCACCTGCTTACTCAAGCTGTTGGATAAAGAGAGTCTTTCAGAAGCTTGAGGCGGAATGAAGGCTCTCCTTTTTTCAGAAAGAGAAGTTTTTCGTATCTTTTAAAGATGTGGCAAAAAGGCCTGAGAGATTGATTTGAAGAGGCAGAAGAGGGAGCGCCCTTCTTGGCCCTTGGCCACCTGCAGTTACGGGAGGCTCCAGGCCACCTGGGAGGAGCCGCTGAGTAGCGGAGGTGGTCTCGATTCAGCCCTGCTTTGTCCACTTGGCACACGGACGTTTGCTTTGCTTTGTCCCTGGCCACCTTGCTGCTGACCCTCATTTGTTCTCTCCTCCCTCTTCTGGCCCACTCCACTGCCTTGCGGGGGACTTTTCTCCTTGAACTCTGATTTGCATCCTTCCTCCTGGCATGGAGTATTCACTGAGACTTTGACCACAGCTACCTGAGAGAGAGAAAGGGAACATATTAGGAGCTTACGGGCGTCTCTTAGCGCTCCAGGGCAGGAAGGGACTGGACCTGTTGCTAAGAAGCCAGGAGGACTTCATTTCCTTCTGCTAGCCTTTGTGCATCTACAGCATTTCCTTTCCCTCCTTGCAGCATGGCTTCCTCTCCTCTGGACCCATCAATCTTCTCTTCTAGTCACACCAAGAACCATGGACTTCTTTTCTCAGTGCCAGTTTTAACTAATTGTCCCAGCCTGGGTCAGGTGTCCAAGCCTGGCCCAGTCAGCCGTGGCCAGTGGCCAGTGGAAGGGGTTCCCATTGTACAAGCACGGCCTGGGAGACCACTTAATATGGACGTGCTCCTGGAGTAGGGGAGAGGGATTTCTGCTTTGAGAGCCCAAATGCTGGGCTGATGACCCAGTAACTGGCCATCATCGCACATTGCTCAGTCTGATAGAACCCTGGACCTCCCATGCCTAGCTATAAATTCCCATTTAGGTCGCAGCCTTAATAGTTATCTTTCTAAACATGCATTTAAATGAGGGGAAATATATATAGGCATAATAAGAAAATTTTTGTGAATTAATAAAAACCACACTTAGCTTCCTAAGGCCAGGACATCATCTTAGCCTCTCCACTCCAGACTCTACAGGAAATTCCTCATCAAATTTCTGAAAACCACTCAGACATTACCCATCTTTTATAATCCTGTCATTTCTTAGCCTTCAAACAATGGGGATCTTCTTCATCTGTAGAAAACCATATGCTTTCATTGGGATAATGAGAGTTTTTCCTGTTACTGAAATATTGAAAATAAACCTTTTATTTGACCAGTATGAACTGGTCAAATAGAAATTCCCTCTAAGAGTTCCTGGTACACCATTCCACGGGCATGCTGCAAAATTCAGTTACATGACTGAATTAATGTTTTAAGTTATCATCTTAGAGCCAACAATAATAGCTGACATTTATAATGTGTCTTTTCATGCAAAATATGGCTATTTTTTCTGTCAATTCCTACCAGAATATAGGTTCTTAAAGGTGGGTAAAGTTTGGTTCACGATGGTAGCTTATATCTTAGAACAGAGCCAGGCAAGGATTGGGCACTCACTATTCCTTAGAGTGTGAAAAGAATACAGGAAAGGAAAGCTTTGTGAGAGCGGCGTCATTTGGTTCTTTGATCACAGTGGTAGTCTCCAAAGATGCCTGCCATCGATTCCTCTTCGCCTCTGCAAGCTCACTGCTGCACCCTCTCCTCTTGCATCTAGGCTGGTCTTTTTTTTTTTTTTTTTAAAGATTTTATTTATTTATCCATTTCTCCCCCCCTTGCTGCTTGTGCTCGCTGGGTCAGCTAACCATGCCGTGCGGGCGGGCCTGCCTTCACCAGGAGGCCCCGGGAACCGAACCCGGGGCCTCCCATATGGTGAATGGGAGCCCCACTGATTGAGCCACAGCCGCTTCCCTCTAGGCTGGTCTTGTCATTTTCTTTGACCAATCAAAGTTGGAGGAAGTGACATTGTGAGAGCTTTAGGCAGGGCTTATGAGAGACCTGACAGCACGTTTCCCCCACCATCCACGGTGCTGAGAGGAAGCCACAAGGAGGCATGCGGAGAGGACAGAGCCACCAGTCATGTGAGTGAAACCTGCTTTGACCTTTTATCTCAGCCTGGCGCCAACGGAAAGCAGCTGAGCAAATGACCCCAGCTGATGCCACAGGAGCGGAAGAACCGTCCAGCTGAGTCTAGCCAAGTTCCTGTCTTATAGAATCCTGAGAATATTAAATTGGCTTAGTCATTAAGTTTGGGTTGTTTTGTTGTGCAGAAATAGATACCTGGAATAAACTCTTTCCAAACTATAAGCCAAAAATCACATAGTGATCTATCATGGAAAATAATTTTTAATGATTTATCAGCTGACAACTCAATTAAGTCTTTCTATAATTTTGTTAAAAGACAAGGATTAGAAACTATTTGATTAATAAGAGCATTTTCTATGCAGTTGTCACTGTCACTCAGTTTCTCAGTACTAACACCAAGGATTTTTTTTTTTAATGTACTGAGGCCAGCAATTAAACCTGGGAGCTCATATGTGAGAAGCCAGCACTCAACTACTGAGCCACATTGGCTCCCCTGAGTTGTTTTTTCCCTTTGTTTGCATCTTGTTTTTTTTTTTTTTTTTTTTTTTTACTGTTTCTAGGAGGCATCAGGAACCGAACCTGGGACATCCCATGTGGGAAGGAAGCACTCAACTGCTTGAGCCACATCTGCTCCCAACACTAAGCTTTTAAATGGTGCCTTAGTTTGGAAATGATAAATATTTTCCAGCCTGGGCTAACACCTGGTAGCAAGATGCAGGATGGTGAGAGATGTAACTTTCTTCTGAAAAATGGGAGAAGACTTGTGAGAGTGGAGGTGGGAAAGGGAATCCATCCCTAGAGAATAAATTTAGGGTAAGGTTCATAATGAAGTTGAGGATCTGGATATCGAGTCCACTAAAACTGCCATTTTATTATTTTAGGTTGCTTGGATACTTTTATTCAGTTACTAGAGAAAAGAGAGTGAGAGAGAAATAGTGGCCAGCTGTGTAGCCTAATGAGGTTTGAGCACTCCCGGGCAGGCTAAAATGTAAGGAAGCACGTCTCCTCTGATCAGAAGAGCTCCTAACTGCTAAGAGCAAAAGAGCCCTTGGCTTTTGCAGGAAACTTGGTAAAAGATAAAGATGGCAGTTTGTTTTCCCCCATGAAGCTTGGTCTAACAGAGGGCATTGATATCTTCCTTTGTTTTTCTCCCTCTTTCTCTGCCTCCTTTCCTTTCTGTGGTATTCCCAAGGAAAGGCATTACTGTAAACTATGTCGTTGTAAAGTAGATATTTAAAATCTTTCATTCCCTTCCAAAATAGCACATGGTATCTGCTTCTGACTTTGGCCTATGTGGTTGGTCCTTCATCCCCCCTCAGGTAGGGTGGGCTTCTCCAGAGAGAAATCACTATCATTCTCTCCAGACTGGGGGAAGAGACTTTCGGTGGTTGGAGAGAAGGTCACAAAACCAGGAAAGATGGGGGCAGAGATGATCATCTTTTTATTCCTTGTTTCTCTTCACAGGGTTAAAACTTGGGGCCAGGGAAGCGGCTGTGGCTCAATCAGTGGGGCTCCCGTTTACCATATGGGAGGCCCCGGGTTCGGTTCCCGGGGCCTCCTGGTGAAGGCAAGCCCGCCCGCACGGCGTGGTTAGCTGACCCAGCGAGCACAAGCAGCAAGGGGGGGATAAATGAATAAATAAATAAAATCTTAAAAAAAAAAAACAAAAAAAAAAAACACTTGGGGCCAGGCGTGTCTGTGCTTGAGAAGGGCCTTCCATTTTGGAGACCTGAAGGACAGGGCCTGGGAGCCAAGGGAAGGGTCCAGGCAGAGTTGCTGCCGTGGCACCTTCTGCTTAGAGGTGTCCGTGCACATCTGCTGCTCTGCTGATGCCACCAAGGCCTGGCTTTGGTCTAGGTTTTAAGAGAGAACAGGGTGCCAGGCTCACGATTCCTACCCGGCGCCGGATAGCTCACCAGTGTGGGAAAGCGGCCAGGGTTTGTCATTCGGAGCACTGCTCGGAACTAAAGGATTCCTGCTTGATTGGTTGGAGCCTCTGGTGTCTCTTGGATACCTGATTGTCACACCAGAGATGTGGCCGAAATGCACATCTATCCTAGGCCAGGGAGAGGCTCTTGACCACGGCGTCTCGTGGCTGCTCCCTGGTGCCCAGTGGAACGTTGGCTTTAGTCATTTACTAATTTGCTTCTGGGTTGAAAGAGTTAGTTTAGTTGACTCTAAAACCACGTGCTGAGTATTTATTCTCTGCTGGGTCTGATCACCTGATATCTGCCAGACCTGAAAGAGATACCTTGAATTGGCTCAGACCTGAAATTCAGAACCTACTGACCCACTCACTACTGCAGTGCGCCCCCCACCCCCATTTTGGCACACCCGCTAGGTGGTGTCACACTCGTGGCTTCCACAACAGTCTCTTTCAGCTCATCACAAGCTAAGCGATGGGGCGTGGGAGGAAACCCAGGATAGCTCAAGACCTTGCAGCTCCGTGACGGCGGACACAAGAGGTGGGTGAGACACCATTCGTTAATTATGGCAGTTAACCGCTCCTTCTGTAAAACGTAAGTAAGCAATAGTATCATGACCTGATGTTTCGGAAATAACTTCGCCATCTCCTTAAAAAATAGGTTGGTAGAGACAATTACATTTATAATGGGGCATTGATGTGTGGTGCCTCCTCCTGCTGTGACAAGTCTCATAATATAGAAGAATAACAATCTTATAAAACTAAAAGATAATACATAAATCAACATATATATCCAATAAAAGTACAGAAGAAAATCAATCTTCAAACATCTTTTTTTTCTCCCCTCCCCTCCCCTCCCCTCCTCTCCCCACCCTCTACTTGCTGTCTGTGTCCTTTCGCTGGGTGATCTTCTGTGTCTGTTTCTTGCCTTCTCTTCTCATTATTCTCCTCCAGGCTTCCCTGGGATTCGATCCTAGGGACCTCTGATGTGGGAGAGAGGCACCCTGCCACTTGCGCCACCTCAGTTCCTGGTTTCTGGCCCGTCTTGCCTTGACTCTCCCCTGCATCTCTCTTTTGTTGCATCATCATCTTGCTGCACGGCTAGCTGCATGGACCTGGTTCACTGTGCATCTGTCAAACATCTTTTAAAGGTCTTTTTATGAGATATATTTACATTTTGTTGCCTGTGTTTAAAAGGAGCAGATATCCAAGTGTGGTTTTGGCTGGAAATGTTATCTCGCTTCTCCTACCTCCAGCTTCCCATCCCAAATGGGGGTAGAGAGGGCTCAACAGATGAACTTCTAGGAAGTTACCATCTGATTCATCAGCAAAATCACAGACACTTTAGTGTGGAGAAAACCTTTCGGGATGGCAGAGACTTTTTGTTCTGGGACTCTGTCTTTGCCTTGTGTTATGAAATGTCAGAATAGAAGTCTAGCAGTGTGACTGCCGGTGCATCGAGGCTAATTTCTTGTAGCAGATAGAGCAGACTCCTGTAAGGAACACAAACCATTTTGGTAGGTCTCCCTTTTACCAGAAGCCCTGAGGGCTGATGGATTCCCAAAAGGCATGGAAACAGGGATCTTATTGCACTTGCCGTTTTTATTCAGAGACAAAAACACACCCAATTTCTGAGGGACTTAGTGGACATGAGAAGCAGACAGTGGCAATCTGGTTCGGCATCTGTGTGCTGTAGCATGGAGATTTGGAGGCTGTGGTGAAGTTTGCCTTTGGCCAGCTGCAAGGACAATTGAATTTAAGGGGAAAGGAGCATATTTCAAACCTTACTTTTGGCTCAGTTAAAGTATTATCTTAAAAGCAGATGCCCTTGAATGGTTTTCTTGAATTTCAAGAACACAGTGACCAAATCAGAACAATCAGAGCTTGAATTCTGTAGCATTAATTCGCTTTTCCATGTATTAAACATTATTAAATGATGATCCCTTTATGTCGAGCTGGGCTATTTTCTGGGCTTTACTGACAGAACCTGGAATGAGGCTCCTGGCTTAGATGGAAATGGCCAGGGAACACCCTGCAGGTGGGAGTAAGAGATGAAGGGAGCAAAGAACTTCAGAAGACACGAGGAAGACATGCGGGACAAGAAATACCTGGAGTGGCAAAAGCCAGGCGGAAGGTTGTAGCCATGAGACTCCAGAGAGAGAGAGGCCACAGCACACGCTCCTGAGCCAAAGGACGATGGGACCCCATGGAAAGATCCTAAGTAGAGGGTTGTTGGTTCCAAGGATAATATTTAAAAAGGCAAAATCAGGATTCCCATACAAATATAACATAAGCACATCACAGGTTTTATTTACTGCATTAATTAATGAGGGAACCTGTAATACATCCACCTGGTTCAAAGGAGAATCCAAAAAGTATCTATAGATCAGGAAGGCTCGAATGAATTTGCTTAGGAGAAGCCTACCTGGCCAATCCACGGGGCAGTAATCGGCTGCATCTCCAAAGATTTGCATTTCTACGGACAAGAAGAGTTTGTATTATCGGTTTTCCACAAGTTACCGGGTTGCAAACTAGATCAAAGACCACGAGGGACTGAGGTGAGCTGGAAGGGTGAGCTGGGCTGTACACCAGCAATCTTTTCTGTCCATTTTCAAAGTCTTTTACAGTTCTCTTGACACAGATCTCCCTCAAAGAATGGATTTTGTTTTATTTTTAGGAATTTGGCATAGGAAAGAGGGCTTTCCTATGATAAGTGTGGCCCCAGGGACCCTTGCCTCCTGATGCTCACGGCATCTGTAATTCCCGCCCCGGCGTGGGCTGGACCGAGGGACTCGTGTCTAACAGATTTGAAAACCCTGCTGTGCTGTCGCGTCCAAGAAAGGCTCCGTCTAGCCTCCGGGGCCTGCCGAGACGAGATGATCTGAAACAGCAGACGCGGGCTGCCTCGCAGGCCTGGAGCTGCCTCCCAGCTCCAGCCGGAACACGCTCTCCTGAGCCGTCCCGCTCCCCCGGGGCTGGGCAGCAGCCCTGCGCGGTCGGCTGGAGCTGCAGCCCCAAGCCTCTGCCTCGGTCTCCCCTGTATGCGTGTCTCCTCTCCCCTTCTCCTGGAGCACCAGCCCTATTGGGGCAGGTTTGGCCTCATCCTCAGTAGTCACGTCTCTAAAGACCCTATTTCCACATCACCGTCACAGGGTGGGGCTCAGGCCCTGAGTGTTGCCTTTTGGGGGGACACAATTCAATCCACAACAGGTCACAAAAAAATAAACGACCAAAGAAAGTGTCGGCCACGGCACTCTCTGAGTGCCCCAGCGGCCACGTTGGGAGCTGCCCTGGGGAAGCCTCTGGCTGACAGCCAGTGAGTGGGACAGGAACTGGGTCTTCTGAACCTCAGGGACCAGTGAGGAGGTGGGCCCAAATCACCCCGCAGTCGCGCCCAGAGAGGACGGCACCCGCTGGCCCCGCGATTGCCGCCTAGCGCCCCCATAATTCCAATCCCCAGCAACTGTCAGGTAAGAAGTGCTTGTTGCTTAAAGTTGCTCGGTTTGGGGCATTTGGCCGCTCAGCAGTAGCCGAGTCATGCCAAGGCCTATGAACTCTTGTCCACTCTCTGGCAAGCCAGGAGATGTGCGTGTTCTCAAGGCTGGGATTTTAGAGCTTTCGAAGCCTGCGAGACCCAGCCTGTCACTGGCGAAGTGCCCTAAGTGAAGCTCTTTCACCGCAAAGTGCTGTGCCTGGCCTCCATTCCAGGCCTGCCCCCAGCTTGGAGGCCAGTGCACAGAATTCCTGTGTCCCATTTTCCCACCAGCATTAATTAACCATGTGCTTGGCCCTGGAGGTGCAGAAAGAAAAATAATATTATTTTCTTCTGTCCAGGAGCTCACTCTGTAGTGAGGTGGACAGACGGCTGGACGTGGTGCTGTGGGTAGGACAGGCCGCTGCACCGACGGGCTGGCAAAGAACTGACGGTGTTGCTTACTGTTAACACAGGTAAGGCTTTTCAACCACACGTCGACATAAGACCAGATGTTATTCTATGTTCTTTTTTAAAAATCCAAACCCTTGAAACAATCTATTTTTAAAGGGTATTCACTAGGGTTGGCTGCTCAGGAGCCATCATGCGTCTACCCCGACACTCGGTATCTAAATATGCCCACGAGAGGGGGAAGGGCTCTGGCAAAGCCCACACCTACCACAGCTCGTCTGCGTCCGCTTTCCCTAGAGCACTGGATGCTGAAGCCACACAGGACAAGGCGCCCTTTAAAAGCCGAAGTGGAGCGTCACGTCCTCGTGCCTCTGCCCCTCTGCCTGGAAAGGTGGTTTCTTGCCTCTTTGCCCAGTGAACTCTAATCAGACGTGATGGCCAGATGGCACGGCATCTCCGTCCCCCGTCCTCAGTCCCCGGAGGCCAGGCCAGCGGGCAGAGCGCGAGGGGCTCGAGCGCCTTCCTGTTTTCTTCATGAACCTCAACATCTTGCCTTTATTCACAACCTTGGTGTCAGTTTCCCTGTTGCTTCACGTTGAGGCGTCCCAATCTAATGCAAGTCCTTCTTGTCGTTCTGCCACAGCACGTTTGCAGTTTGTGGCTGTGTGCTGTGCGGTTCGTGCTTCCCACACTGGACGGTGTCCTTTAGGAGAGCGTGGCTCGAGCTGCTGCTCTACCCAAAGCCTGCAGCACCGGCATAAGGAAGCTGGAAAATACCTTCAAATCGATGAATGTGGAAGTTATTACTTCTCCACTACATCTATATATGTTGACAATAAACCTAAAATCCAGTGTGTAGTTCTATGGCTGACTTGAACCCGTATAAAATATGAATTATGCAGCTCAACGTGGCTTTTTCCACCAGGGACTTGCCACTTTATATAGAGGTGAGAACATAAGATGGCCTGTCCCAAGCCAGGGTGAGGACCCAGGGGAATTTCTGCCCCTCCGTACTGTTCAACTCTGGTCTTATCACTCTTACTTCTTTGGTACTTAGTTTTCCCTTTCACCAATGAGAGGAGAGATGAAGAATCTTCCTTACTGATTTTATTATGGATTTTGTTATGGTGCAGCATTCCATGAAGAACTAGAGAGAAAAATGCATTTTCTTCTTGACCTCTCAATTAATTTATTTTTAAACAATTTATTGAAGTATATCATTTATACATGAACATACACAAAGTATAAGTGTTCAGTAAACATCGTGAACTTATAAAACAAACACACATAACATCATACAGGGCTCCCACACATCACCCCCACCACAAATACCCTGCATTGTTGTGAAACATTTGTTAACAAATCATGAAAGAGCATCATCAAAGTGTTTCTACTAACTATAGTCTGTATCTTCCTCTTTAATTGTTTTTTATACAAGCACTTTGCATACAAGTAGGACCATTTTTTGGGGAGAATTTTCAGGATATTATCTATGTTAAGGAAATGTAAATGTATGAAATCGCTTTTTTACATAATGGTATAGAAAGTTTAATTGATCTTATAAAGTAATTCCCTGTTTCCAGTGTTTTAAAGAAATACCTAGATGTTTCTTTAATGCCCAAGCAAAAAGATGAGTTTTAGACAAGTGGTTGCTTAAGTCCTTTGATTATCGCCCCTGATTTCTTGCTAGGGTAGTTTGTAAAGGCTTAGGAATGTTGAAATATTGTTTGCATATTTTTTTTTACTTTTGCTTTTTGAAAAATTCCTTCCCACGGGCCAAATGATTCATAACATTATCTCAGAAGAAACACATTGTGCTCTTGCTTCTCGGTGCTTGAACAAAGATGTTGAGTTAACATTTTGGCTCCTGAGTGAACACGTAATGTTGGATGAACCTCTTTCTCATGCATTAATCAACAATGTTTTGCTGACCAAGTCGCCTACATGTTATAATCTCACAGGTGAGATTCAAATCTGACTGTCTTCAATCGGGAAGTCCCTGGTAGCAAAGAGCACAAGGATTGGATTTAATTAAAATTAACTAGTCTAAACCAGTCTACTTCCCCCCCAGAAAATATGGCCATGAGAGTAGACCCTGATGATTCCAGAATTCACTTGAATAACTATTACTAATAAAGCCCAAGTGCCTTTTATGTTGTTACGTACAGCTCTGAGAGGAGTATTTTAAAAGTTCCTGTTTTTCTTACCTAACCACACGAGAACAAAGAAGTCACTCATTTTCTTCCGCTTTGGTTTCTCTAAGAATCCATTGGATTCTTACTTGGTTCCAAATTGTATGTGGAAACATCAAAAGCAGAGAATCTTCTCTCTGTGTTTATTCCTAGATCCCCTTAATTCCACGGTGAAACTTATTAACCTTCTATTTCCCAAGGAAAATATATAACTCTCAACTTCATTGAAAATGTCAAGCCTCCTTGCTGCTTTCCAGGTTTTAAAAGTGCCTATTATGTATTAGGCATTTTTAATGCAGAATGAATATTCTTATGTTAATGTCGAAAAATGGAAGGTTGGTGAGATTAGGGATTTTCTCAGCTCAAAAGCAGTAAAAATTAAAGTAAGAGTTAAACTCAGGTTTGTAGTTTAAAAAGTTTCTTTTCTTTTTAGAAGTTCTGTTTTATTCTCGTTATTAGACTTCGTGATAGAAAGACAAGGCTCTGATGAGCAGGTGAGTATTCACGGGTTCTGTTTGTGACTAGCATGGCGAATTCTGCACCGTGTTACCCTCAGCGTACACTGAGAAATTTCCTTTCCTTCCAAGTTTCTGTTGGGTCACGATGGTTAAGACCTTAGTGCTTATTCTTTCCAGTAGATTCATCGTGGCCAGAGAGCAATTATTCCATCACCTCTGCCTTAGTTAAAAGAAATGATTCTAGACCAAGAGCTCCCAGGAGGCAGGGCTAGAATCACGAATCACGTCGCGGCGTGTGGCTGATCCTGGGTGCTGATGACCGTAGGCGCCACGTGGACGCGTGCCACTCGGCAGCCCACCCGGCGTCCCAGCGCTTCGCCCGGGGGAGGGCTCCTCTCCTGACAAGCTGCCAAAGCGGGCCCTCGCGTTCCCCGGGGCGCCACCACACAGCCACGGGAGACCTTGAGGAGACGGAGAGGCAAGAGGGACGTGGGCGGGAAGGCATGGCAGGAACCACCGGGGCCGGTTCCCGAGGCAGGACTGGCCTCAGTGCCGGCGGCACTGGCACCCGCAGTGAAACTCCTCCTGGCACAGAATTGCCGCCCGACGATGGTGTATCTGGTGCTTGGTGCAGGCAGGAAGGTTTCCTCCTCAGGCCAGGCTGGGGCGTGTTATTGATCTATTTTGTTTAGAGACGCTATAATACAAATAACACAGGATTACCTTCTGTGTTGCGTGAAAAATTCCTATGTATCAATAAGGAAAAGAACAGCCCAATGGAAAAGTGGGCAAACATATGCTGGCAATTTACAGAAGAGAAAACACAAATGGCCAATGAGCCTGCTAAAATTGTAACAATGATGAGATAGAGTATCTTTCACATTCTCCAGGTTGGCAAAAATTATGTGGTATCAGGGAGCTCCAGGAATTAGTGAGAAGGTGGGATGTGGACTTTCCTACTGAGAATGTAAGTCGGCACAGCTGTAATCGTACCCTAGAAAGTTGTAGATGCACATACCTTACACCTGGAAATTTCACTGAAAGGCCCGTGTACCCTAGAGAACCCCAGGTACAGCAGAAGGAGACATGCCAAGAGCGCTCATCGTAGCTGTGCTTGTCTTAGCCAAAATAGAAACTCATCCAGCTGCCCGCCCCTCTAAGAACCGATCGATAAACCGTGGCTCATCACTACAGTGAGAAACTTTACAAAAAACGAAATGAATGAACTAGATCCACAGTCAGTCACTATGGGTAAATGCCTCCAAATATTGTTTTCTTGTTTTAAAAGTCAGTTGCTGGAAGCAGATGTGGCTCAGTGGTTGAGCACCTGCTTCACACGTCCGACGTCCCGGGTTCAATCCCTGGTGCTTCCTGAAAATAAAAAGGAAGTTGCAAAAGATTTGCTATAGCATATTATTTATATAAAATATAAAAACATCCAAAGCAGCAATACATGTTGTTCACAGATCCATTTCTACGCAGTTAAAGTATGAAGACAAACCAAGTTCAGAATAGTAACTGCTTCGAGGGAGTGAAGGAGCATCATAGAGGATTGATTTACTTATTTCTTCTTTTAGGATGAAAATAGAGGAAGTTAAAAAATGACGTTACTATCTATTTAAGCTTGATTGTGGGTGCACAGCTGTCTGTTTTATTACTCGTTATGTTTAAAAGTTCTCAAAATAGGAAATTAAAGAAAAAAAGTACTTTGGGTACTTTAGTTAAATTGACAGTAATGTTTGTCTCATTATTTAAAATAACTCTAAAGGACATTTATTACCAGAGGAAAATGCATCCTGATGGTTTTGTTTT
>JAKSZT010035282.1:0-42404 GCA_026826555.1 Tolypeutes matacus | reverse complement strand
TTGTCCATGGTCATATCTGCTTATTAACTATATACTGAATCTTGAATGTAAAATCTGACTCCATTGCTTTCTTTACTTAACAAACTTCAGGAGCTGGTTTTGAGTAACACTGAATAAAAGACAAGCCCTGTTCACAGGAGTCCTTTCTCAGTATGAATTAATTTTCTTTCTGCTTTTTCAGGCGCTATAGTGGCCCCTGGTAAAACTCGAGGAGGGTCACCATACAACCAGTTTGATATCCCGGGTGACACTCTGGGTAGCCATACAGGTCCTGCTGGTGATAGTTGGTTACCTGCCAAATCTCCACCAACAAATAAAATCGGAAGTAAATCCAGCAATGCCAGTTGGCCTCCAGGTATTGTCCAGGAAATGCTTTCTCTGGGTTACCTTTTTTTGTTTGTTTGTTTGTTTTGTTGTTTTGTTGTTTTTTAAAGATTCATTTCATTTATTTATTTCTCCCCCGACCCCACTCATTGTTTTGTGCTCACTGTCTGCTCTCTGTGTGTTCTTCTGTGTCTGCTTGTCTTCTCTTTAGGCGGCACTGGGAACCAATACTAGGACCTTCCAGAGTGGAAGAGAGGAGCTCAATCTCTTGCGCCACCTTAGCTCCCTGGTCTGCTGCATCTTATTATCTCTCCTCTGTGTCTCTTTTTGTTGTGTCATCATGCTGTGCCAGCTCTCCATGTGGGCCAGCACTCCACGCAGGCCAGCTTGCCTTTCACCAGGAGGCCCCGGGAATCAAATCCTGGACCTCATATATGGTTGAGGCCATATATTTTCCCCCATTTGTTTTTTAATTGTTAATTTGAGGTTCTGGATAGATTGCTTTTGCATCTTGTTTCACTGGGAGACACTTGATTTCATTTTTTTCATTCTGAATTTAATTGTCTGATAAAAGCAAAGTATGTGCTGTGTGCTGTAGGGAGATAGAAAATTTTCAATAGTTGTGGTCTCTGTTCTCTAGAGTTCAGTCAGGAAAATTAGGTGCGAACACAGATCAACTACAGGGTAAGTTACTCGGTGGTAAATACCACACAGGCACATTACCTAAGGAAACCAGGAAGAGTAGAACTGGAGGTCAAGGAAGGTGACAGTCAAGGTGGGGCTTGACATTCATCCCATGCACAGAGAATGCCTTGTAACATGGGTTCTTTTGAAGTGTCCATTGAATTGACTTGTTGATTCATTAAGTAAGTATTATTAGTGTGGTTCTAGCATGCTGTAGTGCAGTGAAATTGTGTCTCCTCCCTCCCTCCCTCCCTCCCTTCCCTTTATTTTCATTGTAAAAATAATTAGAACACATAGTAAAGGAGAAATGACAATCATTCTATAAATTTGGTATTTGTCCATCTAGACAAATGTATACTTTGATATGAATATGTATAGTTTAATTTTGTTCAAGTAGGGTCATATAATGCATGTTGTTCATATATGCATGTTCTTCCTCATCATTATTGGGAAAATAAAAGTTTATTAGTTCTCTCACTTGGCTTTAAATATGATTTCAATTGACCAGAAAAAAAAAAATTTGTAAGCTCTTAGATACATTCTGGGCATTTCTCATCATAAGCTAAATTATTCCTGCTTGTTGTCTCTGGTCATTCTGTGTAGTAAGAGTCATTTGTATTGTATTTTCTTTTGTGCATTCTTAGCCAGGTTTTGGTAAGGAAAATTGAAAAGATCACTGATCTCCAACCCAGATTTTCTACCATTTCTTGGCCTAGATGCCTGAGCAGTTGTCATGAGCACGAGAGTACTTAATCCTGCTTTCCCTGCCTTCAGGCCTTAATTTCCCTGGGAGCAGGAAAATCAGGTCCTGGGCCAGGTATTGATGATTGGCTCCAAGTTTGCTACCACAGACAGACAGACAGACAGAGGTTAACTTTTTATTCTTACACCAAGATGTAGTTGCTCCTGGAAGAATTTATGTTCATAGTAAATTTTCATTTTATGGTAAAAATTTAGACTTTCCACAGACACATTTCTTGAATCAAAAAATAACTATCAATGGTTGGGTGTCCGTCTCCCATATGGAGGGACCTGGGTTCGATCCCTGGGACCTCCCAGTAAAAAAAAAAAAAACAGGGAGCAGATGGGGCTCAAGAAGTTGGGCGCCTGCTTCCCACATGGGAGGTCCCAGGTTTTGGTTCCCAGTGCCTCCTAAAAAAACTATCAGTTTTTTTAACAACCTCCCGACCTTTCATTATTTGTTCTCCTTGTCTCAGAATTCCAACCAGGAGTGCCATGGAAAGGTATCCAAAACATTGACCCTGAATCTGACCCCTATGTCACCCCAGGAAGTGTGCTTGGGGGTACAGCCACATCTCCCATTGTAGATACTGACCACCAACTTCTGCGGGATAACACCACAGGTAAATAAACAAAGCATCCTCTGAATTTATGCAACTCCCAGCATTTCATATGTTGTTGGTCTGTGTCTTCATTTGTATTTGCTGGTACCTAACAGTTTAACCAGAAAACCTAAGAGTATATAGCTTTCCACATTTAATTTGTAGATATTTTTGGTTCTCCCTTCTTTGAAGGTTCAATGAAATACTGTCAAGGTTTCACTGGTTATACTGACATTTATCTGCACTATTATCCTCTTGTTCTTCACTTGTCATTCAAAGGGTCTAATTCTTCCCTCAACACCTCGCTGCCTTCACCTGGTGCCTGGCCCTACAGTGCCTCTGACAACTCCTTTACCAACGTTCATAGCACTTCAGGTATGAGTGTGACCTGTTTGTTTCCCTTTGGTTTGCATTTTTCCACCAGGTCCCCTTTTATAAAAGAAATTAGACTTCTTAAGGAATACCTTTATAGAAGTTGAATTAGTCAGCATAGGTGATCCCAATGCCTGCTACATAGAAGTGAATCACTAAATTAATTGAACAGACTTAGGTGAAGCATACCTTTTGTATTGGGCATGTCTTCAAGGAGCTTCCAGTTTCACAGAGGGAGGATGAGATGAATACAGCTTTAGAACCAGGTAAATGATGGTGGTTCTCTCCTGATGGCACAAGTGGGTTTCTTTGAAACAATCTGTTAAGAAGAACAAGGGCCATGGGAAGAATCAGTTAAATTCAGGTTGTTATTCCTAAGGCAGCCAAATATAGTTTGTATCCCTCAAAAAATCCTCGCATTCATTGACAGAGGCTGATGGCCAAAGGAATAAAGAGGGCTTTGATTAATTGCACCTACTATATTTGCTGATTCCTCATATGTTTTTAAAAGACAACAGGGAATGGAAAAAGTAGCTGGAGATAATAAAGCCTTTGAAGTCACCCACTTAGCACAGTTTCTTAAAGATTGGTAGACAGAGCATACATAATGGGCACCTTAGTCTTGCAAAAGTTGGACCTTAAGCCATTTAAAGTCCTAAAGGCTTCTTGTCCTTGTTTGGGCAAAAGCAAATAAAACAAATCCTTAGCTACGTACTCAAATATTAAAGGTTAATGGCCTACAAATTGTCTTCTCTCTTTCTTCCTATTCCTGCATCAACAGTGCAACAATACCTACTATTTATTGAAGCTCCTGTTGTCCAGGTGTTTTATGCTAAGCCTTCAGCATGAATTCTTACTTTGCCCTCTCCCAAGTCTATAAAGTGGTCCTTGTGATTCTCCTATTTTGTGGATGAAGAAACTGAGGTTCAAAGAGCTGATAAAATTTGCCTCAGGCAAGTGTGTTAAGGAGCCAGCTCAATATTCCATGTTTCTAACCACCACTCTACATTGTATTAGGTTGGTGCAAAAGTAATTGCAGTTTTGCATTGTTGAAATTTGCCATTTGATATTGGAATACATTCTTAAATAAATGTGGTTATGTTATACATCATTTTAATGTGCATTTCTCGCTTTATTTTTTTTTGCTAGTGACTTATTACTTGCTGTTTATTTTATATTTATTTTGGACTATGGAAATGGTTGTTAGACAAAAAGCAAATTCGAGCGATTTTCTTATTCAAGTTCAAAATGGGTCATAAAGAAGCGGAGACAACTGCAACATCAACAATGCATTTGGCCAGGAGCTGCTAATGAACGTACAGTGCAGTGATGATTTAAGAAGTTTTGCAATGCAGACAAGAGCCGTGAAGACAACGAGCATGGCCATCGGACGATGACCATGACCAGTTGAGAGCAATCATTGAAGCTGATCCTCTTACAGCTACACAAGAAGTTGCTGAAGACCTCAACGTCAACAATTCTGTGGTCATTCGGCATTTGAAGCAAATTGGGAAGTGAAAAAGCTCAATAAGTGGGTGCCTCATGAGCTGATTGAAAATTTTAAAAAATCGTTGTTTTGAAGTGTCATATTCTCTTATTCTGCACAAGAACAACGAACCATTTCTCAATCAGATTGTGACGTGCGATGAAAAGTGGATTTTATATGACAGTTGGCAACGACCAGCTCAGTGGTTGGACCAAGATGAAGCTCCAAAGCACTTCCCAAAGCCAAACTTGCACCCAAAAAAGGTCATGGTCTCTGTTTGGTGGTCTGCTGCCGGTCTGATCCACTACAGCTTTCTGAATCCCGGTGAAACCATTACTTCTGAGAAATATGCTCAGCAAATCAATGAGATGCACCAAAAATTGCAACAGCTGCAGCCGGCATTGGTCAACAGAAAGGGCCCAATTCTTCTCCACGACAACGCCTGACCGCCTGTCACACAACCAACGCATCAAAAGTTGAACAAATTGGGCTACAAAGTTTTGCCTCACCCACCGTATTCACCTGACCTCTTGCCAACTGACTACCACTTCTTCAAGCATCTCGACAACTTTTTGCAGGGAAAATGCTTCCACCACCAGCAGGATGCAGAAAATGCTTTCCAAGAATTTGTCAAATCCCAATGCACGGGTTTTTACGCTACAGCCCTTAGTGAAACAAACTTCTTTCTCGTTGGCAAAAATGTGTTGATTGTAATAGTTTTTATTTTGATTAATAAAGATGTGTTTGAGCCTAATTATAATGATTTGAAATTCACGGTACGAAAACGCAATTACTTTTGCACCAACCTAATACTTTTGTAAGACTTCTTCCTTTATGTGTAAAAACTCATTTTCACCTAACTCTCTTATTCTAAGTACTCATATCTCAGGTTGAACTATTTTATCCTTTGCCTCTAATTCAATGTTGACCTGATATATGACCCAAGCATCACCTTAGACTTACCTAAAACAGAAAGTGTACTTCCCCACCCCCAAAATTATCTTTCCTTTTTATCTGAACTCTTTATTTTTCTTAATGATCTGATAGTGCATCACTAAGTCACAAAATTGCAATGATTTCTTACTCTTTTTTCTTCCCCACTCTCTCGTTCCAGACAGTGACTGCGTCTCCTCAGTGGTTTAGTCCACATTCGTTTCTCTCAGCTCTGTCTCTTCTGTTCCAATCTGTTTACTGCCACCCTAGTTTAGATTCTTACCACCACAGGCTGAGTCTTCTGCAGAGGCTCCTAAAACTCATGTTTGCCCTCTCCTTTACCACTCTGCCCTGGTGAAAGTTGTTCAACCAAGAATTGGGGAAAACCGTGTTCAGTACAGAGGGAGTTTAAGTTGAATCTTAGCTTACATTTCCCTGTTTCTCTGAGCCCATCCATTTATGTGAAATTCCTCAAGAACTATTTTTGCAGAGCTTTTACTGATGGCCCATCATTCTCTTTCTTCTGAGTATTGAACCTATATGGTACTGCCTGGGATTACCAATTCTGTTCATTTGCTCTGTTTTCTATCTGAGCTTGAGGTTCTTGAGGAAAAATGTTTATATTACCCACAGCACTGATTTAGTGCCTTAAGCACAGTAAGCTCTTAGTGAATATTTGCTGATTTTTTTTTTATCTGTTTGAATATTAATGTTTAATATGCTAGATCAAGGCATGGGGAAAGTCTAGTTTTTTAATGTACTTTCCATTTAGTCAGTGACTATTTATGAACTGCTTTAGTTCTGTTAGGTTTCACGTTGAACTATATCTGTAAACCTGATGTCTTCAGGAATACCTTTTCCTTGAATTTGTCTTCCTTTCAAGTTGTGTTTAGCTAAGAAAGAAGTTTTCTTACTGTATCTTTTTTTTTTTTTTTTTTACCGGGAGGTCCCGGGGATCAAACCCAGGTTCTTCCATATGGGAGACGGACGCCTAACCATTTGAGCCACATCCGCCCCCTTTCTTACTGTATCTTTACTACATATGATAATTTTGTCAATTCAGAGTAAGGTATTGAAATTTTTATATTTAATTAGCTCTAGGAACAATGTTATTTTGTATTGCTACTCCTAATATGTGAACTTACTATTACTTATTTTTATAATATAAGTGTTTATGTGTGTGTAGACAAAATCTGTATATATTTATAGGCAAAAATGACTAATCTAACCATACTTCTCCCTTACTTTTCTTATAGCAAAGTTCCCTGATTACAAATCAACATGGTCCCCTGATCCCATAGGACACAACCCCACTCATCTCTCCAACAAGATGTGGAAAAACCATATTTCCTCAAGGAACACTACTCCGCTGCCCCGCCCACCTCCCGGTCTGACCAACCCCAAACCATCATCTCTCTGGAGCAGCACAGCACCCCGATCAGTCAGGGGTTGGGGGACGCAAGACTCACGGCTTGCCTCAGGTGAAAAGGAGCTCCCACAAGGAGTATCATTGTTCAGTCATGAGGGGCTTATGCTAGTCAACACAAATGGTGAGAGCAAGATGAAGGCGTCACAGGAGAGGAAATCACAGTTGTCTGGTAAAGGAAAAAGGATCCCTTGGGTGGACAATTGCAGTCAGTGCAAGGCAAGGGGACCCAAGAACTCCCAGAGCACGGATAGAGTAAAAATGACCACCTGCAGAGTGAGTATACTGGGGGGGAAATATCTTGCAATGAAGCCTTAAGAATGCTTAGGGATCAAGGACTAGTAAAAGAGAATTGGCTATGCAGTGACAGGATAAAGAAGGTCAAAGGGAGGTAGAAATGAGAGAAGTCGATTCATGAAAGGAAGAGTTAACATTGTGGACTGTGAAAATGTATCTTGCCCATGATTTTCTTGAATTTTTGGATTGCTCTTTCTAAGCTAATCTTTTTTCTGGTTGCTCACAGCCTCTACCTGGAGTGATGGTGGCTCAGTTCGTCCTAGTTACTGGCTGGTTCTTCACAATCTCACTCCACAGGTAATTGTGTGTTCTTATCGCTTTCTAGACAGGATTTGATTGTATTAAGAGAGAGGGAATCTCAGAGACAAGGAAGGTTGGCAGATCTGAAAACTCCTTTAACTCCTGGTCACTGCAACGTGTGTGTCTCCCCACCCAAGGTTTGCAACCTGTTTTTGAAGGAGGGGTGTTGGCTACTCTGCCTCATGTATGCCTTGGGGATGATGTTAACACATGTAGTTTATAAAACAGGGAGAGCAGGGTGGTATTATCTGGTGAATTCTGTTTAGAAGTGATAAACTGCTACCTAAATTTGCCTGCTGGAATCTGGAACCAAGGGGGAAAGGGGTGTTTTTAAATACATACATACACACACAAATTACCTGTTTTTGGGTTACTTATTCAACAAGACTTGAGGATCCAAGGCTCAATATTAACCATTTCTATGTTTCATAAATAATGAATGATCCATCTCTGCATTAGAAGGACTGTCAATTTTAATAGCTTTAATGCCACCTGAGTACTTTTAACTTTCCACCTGCTACCCTCTTCCTATGTAGATGGCATTACTAATTTGCTAACATCAGAACATGCCCTTTGGGTTGATTCTATAGTGGCAGGGTTTAATTTGCTCCAAGCCATGCTCCATCTTACCTTGGTTGCCTGGTAAGTGACGCATTTGCATCATCATTACGTTGAACACTTGAACGAATTTTTTTTCTCTGAGATTAAATGAATCCATTGAAACTGAGCCTATGCCCTTCATCTGGACTTGATAGCACAACTTTTACAGTACCTCATTAAGTGGAGTCGATTATGCCACCCTCCTTTTGACACATGGAAAATATCATCTAATATTTCATTCATGTACAGATTCATGCACCCTTTACTAAGCCACATTTCCCAAAGTGTTCCCCCTGGACGTTAGTTGGTCTCTGGCCCAATATGTTTGAAGTATATACTTGGTTAAACAAAAGTAAGCAGGTTTCTTCACTATGAGGCTTCCTAGACCCTTCAGTTCGCTAGTTTGTATTATGATTCTCTGTGGGAAGAGGCACAAATACAGCTTCTCCCAAACTTCTTTGTCCAGTGAGCCCATTTGTGGGGAGCAAATTACAGGACTCTGGTTTCCAGGAATATGTTAAGAAAGACAGTTTCCTAAATACAATTGACATGAGGAAAGGTCTCCATATCTAATCATCTCAGCTAAAAGTTGCTGATTATTTATCCTAATAGCCGGCTGAAATATGAACCATTTATTTGACCTTCCTGAAAATTATATAAGCCTCATTATTTCTGAGAGTTGTCACACACTCTGATGTCTTTATGGTTAGGATAGGAGAAGCAGTAAGGGACAGGCTGTTTTGAAAGGAACCTAGGCAAGCTAACCACCTTTTTTTTTTTTTTTTTTTTAATTGATTGATTAATTTATTGTTGTCCTTATTCATCATTATTATTATTAATACTGTTGTTACTTATTGTCATCATTTGTTCTCTTTTGTTTTATCATATGAAAACTAGTAAGTACATGTGTACATGTATATAAAATGAGTATGTGGGTTGGTTGTATTTGTATTAGGAATAGTTTTTAAAAATCAAAACCACCTCTAATAGCAGACTAATCTCAATCAGGGCTTAAAAGAAATCTTTGATACCTGGATAAGTTTACTTCTCACCACCTACAATTTGTTCAGAGAACATCTGTCTTGAAAAGTTCCTGGTGACATATATTGATATGCTTTTATGGTTGTTTTTCACTTACAAAACAATGCTAAGAGCTGTTTTTCCAATCATTTTCAGTAAAGAGCTCCAGCAAAACTGCCAGTTTTCATCATGCAGGGTTTCCATGGTGAAACCACGTTTCCACTGCTGCTGCCAAGAGCCCAACTTAAGGCTGTTCGAAGAATAATCTCTTTCCCTTCAAAAGAAATGAGCTGAAACCTTGGCCTGCACAGCTTAAAAATCCTATTTAAGATCTTGATACAAATTAAATTAATCAGAGTGTATAGATTTGTTCATCTGAGTTATAAATTAGGAAAATTATCTTTAATCACTGAAAATCTTAATTTGGTTGTCTGACCAAGGTGAGTGGCTACAACTTTTAGATTGACAGAGGACAGCAGCCGCCATGGTCAGAGTAATACTTAGAAGTAGAGTCGCACTTTAAGATGTTCAAAACTGGAGTAAGACAAGACAACATAGGAATGGTCCAAGAACCGGTCAGCCATCAGCATTCTAAATAATCAGATGTTTAACAGTGCTTTCTTGTTTACATCTTTCTTTCTCACTCTGTGAGCATTGTTAACTGGAGAGGCAGAAGAATACTACATCAGTAATGATACTGAGAACCTTTCATGTTAAATTCTTATTTGGGTGCCATCTTATCTCTGCCTCTTAAGCTCTACAAATTAATGAATGCTCACATGCTTACCTCTTGAGAAAAATAGACCATACATTGTGTCATATGTTTTTATTTTGGACTGTATTCATGCAGACTTTTTATATGCTGAAATAAGCACTTTAGGGCTCAGCGCAGTGCTTTAAATAACTTAAAATTTGCCTCACAGAGACCTCTGTATTCTCAGCAGTGTTTCCATGTTTTGAGTTTTTCATTTTTATTTCCAAGACTTATTTAATACTAATACTGTTTTTTACAAACCAGAAGACTTTTCTCATTCTCAAATATGGCAAAGTTCACTTGACTTCCTTTCCTGCCACACTTGCAGCTTATATCTCCTGAATATTGTTATTCCTTAGATTGATGGGTCAACCTTGAGAACGATCTGCATGCAGCATGGCCCACTGCTGACATTCCATCTGAATCTAACCCAGGGCACTGCCCTGATCCGATACAGCACCAAACAGGAGGCAGCCAAGGCCCAGACTGCTCTGCACATGTGAGTATTCCATCCTCCACCCCTTAGACAAACATGCATGGAGATGCTCATGTAAGTATTTTGGCACACACTTAATTAAACAAAGATGTAGGAAAATATGAACAAAAATAGCATCATCGTGTACACAACTGCAAGTGGTGGGCACTGAGGTGACTGGTCTTTTCTATCTAAGAATAAATTGTCTTCTGTGTCATAGGCCACTAATCAGAATTCTAAATGTAACAGATGTGTGAAGTAGCAAATAAATTTTAAGTACATAAAACAAAGCTGGTATTTATGAAAACGCTGTCATGATGATGATGATATATTGTTGTCTTGGTGGATAGCAGGGTTTTTACCTGAAGTAGGTGGGGTCTGGATTAGGCTTTGACCATCTCCCTCACTGCCACTGTCAGACTGGTAGACAGAAAAGGGCTGATGCCCTTTGGCCACAGATGGCATGTCACGCTTACACACAGAGCAAGCAAGTGATGGAGGGGCTGAAGCAGCAAGGCCAGCACTTGCGGTGATAGAGCAGCTTTTCCAGGTGTCTGAAACCTTGGGATGCCTTGATGCTTTGGATGTGATCTTTTACCTTCTATAGAGAACTCGTGTTACTAACCTGATCATAAAAATCTTCCAGATGGCCCCATTCTTCCTCTTGCTTGCTACTTGTGTTGTTAGGAACAACCAAAAAAGATGACAGCTTTCTTGATAACTGTGTTGTCTGAATTATCTCAATTCTTTACGCCCAAGGGGTATCTATGTATAGTATATCCTTTAGTAACCTTTGGCTATTTGGGGATATAGTAATATCTTGTTGCTTTAAATCCTACTTCTCTCTTGGGAGGCGGCTGTGGCTCGATCAGTGGGGCTCCCGTTTGCCATGTGGGGGGCCCCGGGTTCGGTTCCCGGGGCCTCCTGGTGGGGGCGGGCCCGCCCGCACGGCGTGGTTGGCTGGCCCAGCGAGCGCAAGCAGCGGGGGGGGGATAAATGAATAAATAAAATCTTTAAAAAAAAAAATAAATAAATAAATAAATAAATCCTACTTCTCAATCACTTAGAGGTTGGTTGAAATGCAGATTCTGATTCTTTAGGCCTGGGGTGGGCCCTGAGACTGTATTCTAGAAAGCGTCCATGGGATGTGGCTGCTGCTAGTCCAAGGATCGCACTTTGAGTAGTGAGGGCTTCAACTACTCAGTCCCTAGGCGTGTCTTAGGATTTTCCTCATATCATGACTCTCTTTTCCTTCCCCCCTTTTCCCAGGTGTGTGTTGGGAAACACTACCATCCTGGCTGAGTTTGCCACCGATGATGAAGTTAGCCGCTTTCTGGCCCAAGCTCAGCCCCCTACACCTGCAGCAACCCCAAGTGCACCGGCAGCAGGTTGGCAGTCGCTGGAGACCAGCCAGAACCAGTCAGATCCCGTTGGACCTGCTCTGAATCTTTTTGGTGGGTCCACAGGGCTCGGGCAATGGAGCAGCAGTGCTGGTGGCAGCAGTGGGGCCGATCTTGCTGGCGCTTCGTTGTGGGGGCCTCCAAACTATTCTTCTAGCTTGTGGGGCGTCCCAACTGTGGAAGATCCCCATAGGATGGGCAGCCCTGCTCCTTTACTACCTGGTGACCTTCTGGGAGGAGGGTCGGATTCAATCTGAACTTAGAACTTTCAACTCTGACCTCGTGACCTTTTTTGGAACAGCAGCAGCACTAACTTGACCTTTTCGTTTTTTTTTTTCAACTTGCAATAAATACATTTTTAAAAGGAAAAAAGAAAACGGAGAGAGAAAAAAAGGTGGGTCATTGACAGACTGAGCACATAGTTGCCTCCCTTATAACTTCAGTTTTTTCGTTTGGAATATGAATCCAAAAAGAGAACATATCACTCTTGAAATACTTGAATCATGAACGCCAACCTAGAAAGACAATGTGAAGCAAGTACACATACCATTTAAATTTAAACACAAAAAAATTAAAAAAAATTAGTTTCTAGTTTTTCACTTTTTTCATGTTATACGGAAGTTGTTGCTAAGAAACATATATACTGAAAAAAAATAGCTTTTTAACTTTGTTTGCACTGGGTGTGTTTCCGTCCTTAGGTCTACCATGTTGGGGAGGGAGGGGGATTCAAAAGAATTGTTGGGGTGGGGAGGGAAGACTTGACGGAGCCTCACTTTAAAAACAAAAACACAAAAAACCTGAAAAAAAAAAAAAAAAAAAAAAAGGAAAACATTTGTGATTGGCTGGTTGATAAATACCAGTGTGTTCTGGCACATGTAACTGCCCAGGCATGCTTGTCCTGGTATGTGTGTGCACCTGTGTTCATGTGCACCCACATACATCCTTCTCTGTGTGTGTACGCACACGTGTATTCGTGTGCGCGCCTACGTCCTGCCCATCTCCTCTTACCCTACCCTGATTTCTCAGAAAGCTGCATTGCTGACAGTCCACAGGCTGGCTGGCCGGCCATCTGCTTTATATTTTTGTGGTTTTTGTTGTTTTTTTTTTAAACTATGAGAACACAACAAGCACGGGGAGCCACTGCCAAAGCAACTCCATTGGGCTGCATTAAGATGAACAGAGTGCTTTTTAATGATTAAAGCATGGAGCTCCTTTACATTTGAGTGTGAGTTTTCTCTAGCTTTTCCTTCTACCCAGCAGTAGAGAGGAGCACTGCCAAGTCCAAAAAATTAGGAGAGCAGGAGGTACCACTTGGAGCAACTGTATGTTTATTTCTGTTTTTCAATGTGAATAGCTACCAGATGCATCTGAATATCTGTTAAGTTTCAGGCAGATCTTTTTGTCAGTTTGAATGGGAACAGAAGGTAAGGTCATTTTTAATTGTGTGACATCTCAAAAGCAGAAAAGTCATGTTCCCTTTTCCTGCCATTTAATGACCTGTGCAATCAGGTATAAGAAATTCAGTGCAAAATTAGGTAATGCCGAATTTTAAAAAACTTCTATTGGTTCTCTTTTGCATCTTATTAAAACAAAACAAAATAAAAAATACGTTGCTAGCCACCTCCTGAAAGCACCTGCAGCTCCTCCCTCTCTGCTTCTCTTGCTGAGCGTTACCTGTGCCAGGCCGTGGCGTGTTACAGCACCAGGCCGTCACTGACAGAAACGTTTACCTAACGAATGTTCTTAAACCAGTGTGTACTTCAAGCGTTTCCTTTTGTTTCTCTCTGTTGTGTATTTCCTGTGTATGTGGTTTTGCTTAGGCAGGTATAACTTAGCAGAGATCTTTTAAGTATTGCACCTTTTTTTTTTGTTTTACCCTCTTATTTTTTTTCCTTGCAATGTTGCTTTTTTTAATTTTGGTATTTAAAGACTTTTTTTTTTAAAGCATCAATGTAGTAGTTCTCTGGGTGGAATAAGGGGCAACTTAAAATCCACAGTTACCACCAACATGTATGTACTTATGTTGGAATCACAGTGTATAAAACTGCTTATTGTGACGAGAGTTACAGCAGACCGAAGGGGTACCCCTTTATACAAAACAGATGGCTGGGGCTGCGGGACAGGGGTGGGGGGAGGGGAGGGGACTGTATGCCGGTTATGTGCTAGCACTTGTGTGGACATCCGGAGCCTGGATTATACTGTTTAACGTAAAGTGCCGACATTCTGTACCAGCAAATACCTGCCCATTCCAACCCTTGGTGGGAGCAGACCTCTACTGTCCTCAGTTAACTTGCTTGCTGCTAGTGAGGACAAGGGAGTTTTTCTTTCTTTAGCATCTTCAGTGAAGGATACAACAATGCCTAGTGTATTTGACTTTTAGCTTGTATCTGTGTGTAGGGGCATGGGTAGATGTGTATAGAAAGAGGCAAAGAACGAATTATTTGCATTTAAGTGGTTTTGTGAGACAAAGAACAAGAAATTCTATAGTTGTCTTGGCTTACCTGTTGATGATAAACCTAGCCTCAAAAGAGATTGACATGCATAATTCAAATGAACATGCGCTCACACAAGTCTTTATATTCATGACCACTGGTGGGGAGTTGGTCAGACTTGGGTTGGCAACGTTTGGTTTCGTCCCATTGAATGCCTTGTGAAAAAATATAACTGTGCCCTCCTCCTGCTCTCCAGTTTTCATCTCTACCCGACCCCTTCCACCTTTGCCATGTACAAAATGTTTCTTCCAGTCCCCACTGATTGTTGTCTGGGTGGTAGAGCAAAGCCTTGCGGTGTGTAGTGATCTCCAGATGAAGAGCAGCTGGGTCAGACATCTACAGATGGGTAGATCTAGTGTTGCTGGGCCAGGAGCATGTCCTGAGGCTCCAGTGAGCCAGTGGTGACTCTGTCCACTGCCACTCTTGGTTCACTGCTGCATCCTGCCCCTTCCTCCTCGCCTCCTGCCTGTTGGTTCCTCGACCTGCACTCTGGGTTAGTTGAGTTCCTTACGATACTACGGTGAAAGCCGGGTGCTAGAGCCCCTCTTGTTTACAAGACATAATGAGGGATTTGAAATCTGTAAAAATAAACACAAGAAGCTTAAAATGTTCTTCCATCGTAAGTTTAAAGGGAAAAAAATTAAAACTTAAAAAAAGACCAAAAAGTACGTATATATATACATATAAATATATATTTTAGATGAAGACTAACTCTGGGAGCATTTAACAGTGTTTTTGTTTTTAACATTTATTTTCCTGCTTTAAAATTTGCAAGCATTCTCAGGAATTCTAGGGTAGGAAGCCAGTTTTTGAAGATGGTTTATTTAACCGTATCTTATCCTAGATAGATGGCTGTTTCTTTCCTGTTTAAGTAAAAGAAAAAAAAAAAAAACATACAAAAAACTTTTACAAGTTCCTGTAACTTCAAAAGGTTTAAAAAATTTTTACATGAAAAGTCTCCAAATATTATTATCATACTGGGGATCACACATTTTAAAACATGTAGAAAGAAATATTTTTTACAAATTATCAATTTAGCAGCAACAGGTAAATCATTATCTTTAAAAAAAAAATGAGAGAAAGGATTAAGCTTTATAAGAGCTTTATCATGGATTCATGTGGAATTATGTATAATTTAATGGGAGAGTGTTTGGTGTATGTAAATGGGAATAGCATCACTTTGTTCCTTTCCATTTAAGACTAAACTGAAGTCTCCCCTAGTAATTTTTTTTAAAGGGACCCTTCTCCCTGCCCCTCACCCCCCCCCAGCAAAAAAAAGAAAGGAGCAGCTTTTTAAAAAAAAAATTTATCTCTGATCTGTAAAATAGAGTACGGTTTAGATTGCTGAGAATCTATGTAAAGAGTTAGGAAATAGAGGTTAATAATTTTTGGAACAAATTTTAAATATAGGCATTACTAGAGGAAAAATATCTATGGACTATTCTATTAATGAAGAATGTCTTTCTTACCTCCTTGTTTGTTACAGGAGGAGGAGAAAATATAGAAGAATCTAATAAGGAACAAGTGATTTTACTTCTTTAGCTCCCAGCTACTGTTGTGCTCATTTTAATTGCTGTTTTGAAGATCTGCTGCTTAATTATCCCCATCCCTCAGCCAGAGATGTGGAGTATTTCCTTTCAGTTATTGGTGATCTTGAAATCTCCTTTTGTATTCCCTTCTGGGGCCAGGGGTCAGAATTCCCAAGCATGACTACAGCTTCTTTTAAACATTTAAGCTTACCAGTGGGAAAGACACTCCAGCTCGCCAGGTAAAAGGGAGTGGGTGGGGTTGCTGCCTGCAATTTCTCAAAAACCGCTTTAGTGCCTTTGTACATACACCCAGACATCCTAAGCAGGGGGGAACCTTGTGTGTATGTTCATGTGGTCCAGTCACTCCACAGACATTAAGAGGCTCACCCATTAAGGAAATTGTAGTGGTTCTGGAGAGGCCCCAAAGGCAGTGGGCTCAACTTAAAATCACTAAATAAATACAAATCAAGGAAGTTGGAAATGCCTTCGTGTCTTGAAAATGTGGAATGCCAGGTTCCTACCCTGTGCTGCATGCCCTCCATTACTGTGCACTGACATCTTCAGGTGTGTAACTGTGGCAGCTGCAGTGATTTGGAAAGTGTTGGGCCAAAAGAAAGGGGTTCCTATTTTTCTGCTTTGTCCCCCTTTGTTGTCCTTTCCCCCGTTTTTGTCAATTTGCTGGAAGCTTTGCTTTATTGGTCGGCAATGACCTAGGAACAGGATCTAGTGAGGATGTAATGGAAGAGAAAAGCTCTTTAATTGCTCTGGTATTCTTTGATAAGAGCCATGTCTGCTGTGAGTTCAAGTGACTTCAACACACATAAAATTTGGTGGGAGCGTCTTCTCTTCTACCACATTCTAGCATATGTACAGAGGCTTGCTGGTCACCTCGTATTACATGGATTTATTTTATGAACATTTTGGTCATGTAAACTTGAGCTTTCCACTTTCTTACTAGTTTCCTTTAAACACTTGATTACTAGCAGCCAGAGTCACACAGCTCTCAAACATCACAAGCTTGGTTTCTGTCTGCCATGTGCATAGCCAAAAGAAAAGAAGCACTAGTAGAAGAAGGGTGCCTTTCATCAGACGAGGAACTCTGCTCTCAGTAGAGATCCAGTGCCATGGCCCAATTTTAGGTCTTTTAAAAAAAAACCAACAAAGTTCAGATCTCTGAGACACTGTGAAGAACTGGAAGGCCCATGTAGCATCTCCGATCCCTCAGCACTTAATGCTTTACTTTTCATTTACAGCATTCATAGAGGTTAACATAGCAATGCTGCAAATTAAGGTTCCAAAGCAAATTCTTTCATCAGCAATCCCCAATTAGTCAACTTAGTTTTATTTATAGAAATTTCCTGTTACTGTGGCTTGTTTTACCCACCTCTTCTGACATGAATGTAGCATAAATTCACAGTTTCATCTTCCAAGTTCCTGTGGGTAGAATGTGGTGGATAAAGTATACAAAAAAAGAAGAAGAAGAAAAAGGGGAAAAAGTCCCTGCTCAGAATTTGGAAGAGTCTTTATTAATATATCTAGCAGAAACTTAAGATTTTATGGGACATTAACTTGTTGCAAATATTCACTCACCACTTTTTTGGAGGGGAGGGGGTTACATTTTTTTGGCAGGGTTAACCAGATTCCATTTCAACTTCAGATGCTTTGTACTTTTCATTTCATTTTATTTTTTGTATTCTGTCATCCTGACACTTCTCTTAAACAGTGGACATATCTGTGTGCTGAGCAAAAAGCTTAAGCCTGTTTTCCTCTGCACTGTAAACAAGATGTTTTCAGCAGACTTGGCTGTAATAGCCATCTCTAAGATTAGGGAACAATTGAGTCTTTATGTAGAAAAGATCCCATTCTCCCCCATCTTCAGAGTTAAAATTCAACAAAGTTTTGTAGGTTGTTTTGGATTTGGGTTTTTCCTTTTCTTTTAAATATCTAAGGTCTTTAGAAATAGAGATACATTTTTAGCTGGTAAAAAAATCATAATTTTTCTTCTCGAATGTTTTGCCAAGTTTTGTCACACCTCTTGTCTATGCATTAACTACACTTTTTAGTGTTAACTGCAAAAATAAAACTTTTAAAATTGTGTTTTCCCTCCTGCAAGTGCACAACTAAGGCTGCGTGTGATTGTGCAGATGCAAATACTCCAGTCTGTGTGTATAAAATGAATTGTCAATCTTGTGACCTCAGCAGTCTTTCAGAAAACAGGGTGTTCTCACTCCCTGCTGTGCACTACGCCCTACTTCTCCTGTTTCCTTATCTGAAGGTATAAGGTGTCCATACCATCTAGAAACAGGCAACTATATATAATGTTAGGACATTGTCAATCTTTAACAAAAAAAATATTATATATATATATTTCCAGGTTTTGTGCACACCTGTAATATGGTCTGTCGGTTTATAGCCAGTGCCAAAGGTGTGTATATTTTCAGAGGTGGTTCCCATTTGTCAATGATAGTGTTTTTTTTTTTTTTTTCTTGACCTTAAATTTGACAAAGGGGGTGGTGATATCACATTCTTAAGATTTGGTATAAGTATCAAATCCAAGAATCTATGAACGTGGTAGCTTAATAAAAATTGAACATGACCCCCCCACCCTCCATCATCCCCCACCCCCTCGCCAAAGAAAAGAGGCCATGAACATCTACAGGGTGATGAATGTAGATGTCCCCCACCAGCTGGGCATCATGCTCTCCAGATAGGTACAGTCTCTCGGACTAGATTAGGAATGATTACCAGGTATTCCTAACTTTTGAGTAGTTTTTTAAACTATGATCTCTTGCAGTAATCTACCACCACTGTTACAACCAAAAAAAAAAAAAAAAAAAGGTAGAAAAAGTGACCGAAACTGCCAGTGTTTGCCTCACAGAATTTAAATAGTTTTCTTTTCAATTAGCTATTTACTTTGTTTTTAATGAGAAACTATGCACACCGGGAAAAATGCTACTAACCTGACCCTAGAGTCTCTGCCAGGCTCAGTCATCAGCTCTCCAATGCGATAAGCATTTGTTCATGGGAAGGGAGAGGCCAGATAAGCGCTGCAGGCAAGAAATGGTCTCAGTCTTAAATAGAAGAGAAATCGTGTTTCCCGAAAGCACCTTGTGCCTCAGTTTAGTTTTCAAACGAGATCATGTGCATTGGAAATAAATTCCCAATTGTAATTGACCCATTTCTAGCCAATGTTAATAAGTAGAATTATTTTTTTCAGTAAGTGAAATTCCTCTTTACCGCTAACAGTGAGTAGAAAAAGAAAGTTGTACAGGTAGCATACAATATTGTTGTAGCCTAGTTGCCACAAGAAGTGCTTTTCTTTCCCTTGCCCTCCCCTGGTGGTCTGCACCTCCTCTTGATCTGGCATCTGGCTACTGAAAACGTGCATTTCTCAGAGGGGCCTGAAAAGGCTGGAGGTGAGATGAAGCAGTCTTACTATGGGGACTAGCCTTACAGCAGAGCTTTATGGAGAGGAAGAGTATATTCTAAATGGTTCACCAAAAATGAAAGGGGGGAGGTTATTTATGCAAAACAAAAAACCCTTTGGAACCCTTAAGAAATTACATACCTTTTAAAGGTAGTATAGTTTCTCAAGTGATGCGTTGAGCATGACACTTCTTGCCAGAAAGTTTGGGATAAGTTAGAATAAATGTGTTTAAAACACCACCCCTACCCCGTTTTTAATTTCTAACAAGGAATTAATTACTTAAGCATAGTATTTCTGAATGTGCCTTTGTAAATACAGAGACCGTCTACTTTAGGAAGAATCTATCCATTGGGATAAAACAAGAGGATGGTCAGCTTAGTCTTTAGGGAAGTCAGACTTTCTCCTGAAAGTCCCTGGGGGCAGCTGTTGAGTTTTCATGAGCATCAATATTGCACAGTATAGAGATGTGTGGAAGAGACTGTGGGGCTTGGGGAAGAGATAATTAGGTGATAGTACACAGATGACACGGAGACCCAGTTTAGTCCAAGAGTGCAGGTTGAATTTATTGATCTGTATTGCCTAGTTTTCTTTGCGTATGTGTGTGTTTGTGCGCATGGCTGTGGCTGTTTTATTTTTTATTTTTCTGTAAGCATTGGGGAATTGGAATATGGTGATATTTGTGACACATTCATGCATGTAAACGAGGCGTTTTCTTGCTTCCGCGGTGTGTGGAGTGGGCAGCGCATTTCTGCCCTGAGTCTGTGTCCTGAGAAGGCAAGTATTTCTCCAAATTGAAGTCGTATAATGTTGCCATTTATGCGAACAGGGTATTACACACAAGGAAAAAGGTTTTGAAAGAGTAAGAATGAAATGTCTAGGAAAGAAAAGAGAAAATCTGAATATTTTATTTCTTTAGAACTTTTACAGTTAAACATGGAAATCTGCAGTGTCTCTTCACTTGTTTTTACGTTTGTTTGAAACAATTCCACCTCTTCTCCCCACTCCCTATCTTCTAAAGAACTACCAAGTGAATGCTGAGGGCCATTTCCATAATTCCTCAGAAGTCCCCCAAAGAGGAAAATAATCCCTCCCTGGGAGATTCCTTCAGGAAGACCAAGGGAGGAGAGATGCTGCAGCTTTCTTGGCTTCACTCTCATTCCTCTCTAATGGCCTTGATATGTATTATGCAAATGTGAATTTTGATACTGAATTTCAGAAGAGGTTGTTGGGTTTTTTTCTTTTTTCAAAAAACAAAAAGGTCCCACATGTGGTCATCCTTGGTTCTTTATTTTGTACCATGAGTTGTAACTATGCATTCTGCAAAAGGGGGGTGGCGGTGAGGGCGAGGGCGGGCAGAAGGTGGGGAGGAAGTAGCTTTGTCCTTGTTTTACAGTTTCTGTGTCCATGGTATCCCCTTGTCCTGAGGGGAAGGTCAGCACAGAGAGGTACAGAGAGACCTCTGAGTCCTTGGCAGGTTTCATGGCCAGGTAAATTCCGGGGGCTTGCAGTTACTATCAACAAATGGTGGTACAGGATTCTCAATCCTAGCCGTGCAGTGTTAATCCAGTGCGATCGTGGGACCCTAAAGGCTCCCGTGTTCTCTGGGAAAAAGTACTCATCCTTTCCTGAATTCCAAACCCTTTAAAGCTCAGGAAACCATGCCTCACTCGTGCTGACCTCAAAGTTACTATTTATGTCAATTGCAAAAATCCTCCTCCTCTCTCTTTTTTAATATTTCTTTATTTTTTATTTTTTTAAGAGTTGTAAGTGAACTTACTCTTAATTGTAAGGAAATTGTCTTGCTCTCTGGTGAAGAGGGCTGTTGTCTGGTAGGCAAAAAAGGATTCTCTTCCATGTCCTCTATCCCTCAGCCAAATGTAATCTCTTGGCTCCCCTTCCATTTTACTAAACTGTATATAGCTTGTGAGCAGTGAGGTGTTTGACATGGGAAAGCCTACATCGTTTTCTTTGTTGATCTGGCCCGTGGAAAATCATGGCACCTGCATTGCTCTAGGCATTATTTGCAACCACAGTATCAGAAGCCAGTGCTTGCTCTGCCTGTATTCAGTGTTTCCCACACAGCAGCTTCTGTTGTTGGTGTTCACAGTACTGTAACGAGTAATAGACTTGACCACAGTCTCCTCGTGCCAGTGCCAGGCTGCACGGGCACAGTCTTATCAGGGTTCCAATCTGTTAGATTGCCTTTAAACAAAAAAAATTAAAAAAATGAAATCCTGGCATTTCAACTGTCTAGCACAGGACAATACCTCGAGGTACATTTCCCCCCTGCAGTGTAAACCCTTAACTCCTCTCTCCTTTTCTGACATCAGTGAGTTGTCCTTTTTAAAATATGAATGTGTAAATAGCGAGATAACTTCTAAAACTTTTTCTTTGCTGTGAAAGTAACCTTAAAATATGATGTTTTCCATTTTTTAAGCCATCAGAAGTGTCAGATCTTAAGAAAAAGGAGAGCAGGTCAAGGGAGTGGATTTGCATTTGTGGGGTGTTTTTCTCTCGTTCCCTCCCATCCACGGCGACGGGACACCGTTGTATAATCTAGAATAAATGCCTTCTATTCCAGTCTAGTTTCACTGGGTGGGGTGTGTCTGAATATATCTCTGCCAGAAGATCCATCCCCTCCGGGGGCTCTGGAATGTTTTCTCCACAAGACCTTCCGCTCTCAACCCCAAAATCAGACATGCACCTTGAGTGACTAACTAGCACTCTATGACGCTCTGAAATTTAGAAGGAAACTCGTCTAAGGAGACATGCAAACAACTGTCTTGAAAAGCATGTGCATCCTCAGGCCTTCCTCATATCCATGAGTCTTAAAGCTGATATGAAGTAGAGGGAAATATGTTTAACAAATGCTGCTTGTCAAGATCGGTCAGCTACTACTCTCCTAGATTGGAGCTCCCACAAGGCAGGGTTGGAATGGATATATTTGAATAGCTGCTTCTCACAAACAATCCTCTCTCCATCAGAAAAATAAATCCTCTATCTGTCAAGAAGCCTTTTTTAGTTTGGCTCGCTGATCTTGGTATAGTGACAACTCCCTTTGAGGAAAATAAGCTTGCTTATAAGTGCATGCATATTATCCACCTACCTTCTGATTTGGGTGCTGTCCACCGAGGGATTTTATTTCTGTTGTTCACTTGGAGGCCCCTCTTGTATCATTCTCCTTCCTCTGATCCCCTCATAGGTTCTTCCTGTCCTTATATCCTTCTGTGATGCTCCCAAAGGGCTTTGCTAATCTCTGCACTTATTTCCTGGGACACGCCCCCACCACCATCCTTTGCACACACCAGTGACCAAAGTGTATGCAGTGGTCTCTCAGAAGACATCAAGAATGGTGCGTGCACCATGAATGTGCTCACAGGCACATGCATAAGATTCTGCACCCTTGGCCTTAATCTCAGTATGATTTATGGTGCAGGAACATTTTTAACAGGTTTTAAAAAAACAGAACCTTTCTGGGAGGCAAAAAAGAAAAACATTTAAAAAAAATAAAAAAATAATAAAAAAAGGAAAGAGGCAGATACAGCAGTACAGCAGCTCTACTATGCCACTGTTTGCTCATAACTTGGCATTCTGTGGCCGCCCAGCCCCACCCCTGTCTTGAGTAACCTAAAACAGCTAACAAAAGCAACCTGAGGAGAGGTTTCTGGACTATTTTATCTTTCTCCATTTAGATGGAGACAGGAAATGCTGCTTTGGGTTCCGTCAGCCTAGGGGGTTATGTTTACATAGTAAAATACATCCTACCAAATCAGGAACAGTGAGTAATGGGAATCATTTCAGTGGGAGTTCGGTCACTGGTGTCCAACACGAGAAGTGGGAAGACTTGGGGCTAGGGGCAGAGGAGGAGAGATGGAGAAGTACTGTTTTAGTGATTAGTGACATGTTGCTCCCTTCCTCCTTTTCTCTTCCCTTTGCTTCTCTTTATCTCCACCCCACCCCACCCCCCCCAAAAAAAAACAGAAGGTGCAGAGAAGGGCATCAAAAAGAGGCTGGAATTTTTAAAGGCAGCTTTCCAACTTTGCACACAAACAGGTAACAGGAAGGTACAGCAAAAATCCTCTCATCTGAAACGCTGTCAGCAGAAACAAAACCTGTAAAAGTGACCAACTAGCTGACATATTGATGTTCTCTGCAAGTTACCTACAAGTGTTTTTGTTTTTGTTTTCTTATACTTGAAATAGCTTTTACAATATTAGTTTGGTGACTTTCTTTTCTCTCTTCTGGTGAGTAGTGAAGAAAGTTGATGATGGGATTTGAAGAAGCTTGGGGGAGAAAAAAGAGGATATGGCATTGTCTTTTTTTTTTTTTTGTAACATAGGTTTAATCAAACTCCCAAATGTTGAAATTGCTCCTCATATTACTGATTTTACATGGACACAGAAACTAGGCACTTTAGAGGTGCACTTGCATGGCAGGCTGGGCCCCCCTTTTCTATATTTTATTTTACTTTTTTAGTATAGTGGTACTTAAAATCACTGGTTCACTTAAAAAACAAACAAAATGTTAAACTCTACTAATGTACAAATAAGCTGAAAAGTTGCATTTTATGTGTATTTTTTGCCATAGCAGGTACTGTATTTCTCATGCTGGATTTCAAAAAAAAAAAAAAAAAAAAAAAAAAAAAAAAAAAAATCAAAAGCAAATAAAAAAAATAAAGGGTGGTGTTTTATTGGATTGTGACAGGTTGAATAATAAGAAATTAAGTCGTCGTCATTTCATTAAAACTGAGAGATGATGTAATGCATATATAAGAGTTGTTCTGAAGGGTTTTTTTTTTTTTGGGGCTTTTAAAAACAGCTTACTTTTGTTTTTGTTTAGTTTTTTTATTTTATTTTGGAAAGATATGATTGTATTATGTGCAACTCAGTTGCGTACATTATAACTACAAAATATTTTTGGGTTCCTGGAGAAAAAAAAAAAAGAAAAAAGACTAATAAATGTGTTTGGCTGCTAAGCATTTACTGTTGTGGTTTCCTGCTTTATTCTGCCAGTTTAATTTGCCTGTTGTCAGATGTTTATATTCTTTTCTATTCCTCTCTCCCTAATCCACACATAAAAACTGTCGGAGATTGAACATCTGAATTTGGGCCTCAAATTTGTCTATCTTGTCCTATTACGTTTTTGTTATCAGGGGTCGGGTTGGTTGGTTGCCTCGTGTAGCTTGCTGCCTGCCACAGTGTTGCCTGTGGCCTTTCAGAGGGTAGGGTTCAAGTTCTCCAAAAGAAATTGATGTTCTCCTTGTACTTTTTGTGGTTATCTTGTTTAATTCTTACTTGGATTTGGAGTGAAAGCAGGAGAGGAGAAAAGATGCCTGCCCAGGGTGTGCGGCACCCCACTGCTGCTGAGTACAGGGAGGGAAACCCACTAGCTAGCTTTGTCCGGAAATCACCTGCAGAATGCCCTCTGCCCTGCTCTTTGTGCTGCAACACTGCTAGAAGCATTATAACCTTAATCTTTAGGCTAGGTTTTCCCCACCTAAACCAACAGTTTCTTATTTATTGTTAGCTACTAAAATAAGAACTTGGTAGACAGACATGTGATCATGAAATGCTAGAATGGCAAAGGGGAAGAATGGAAGGAAACTAGTATTTTCTAATTCCCAGATGCTTTGTATCTAGCTGACTTCTCAGTATTGACTGAAGTGGTAAGCCTTCAGCATGAGGAAACTGAGGTTCAGAATAATTTAATTAGTTAATAGTAGGTAACATTGGGTGCTCACTATAAGCTGGGTATTGTGCTAAGCATACCACATACTCATTTAATTGAAACTTGTCTCAGTCACTGGTGAAACCCTATTAGAAATCCGGATCAGATTCAAAAGCCTGTACTGCTTTCATCATGTCAAAAAGGCCTCTCTGAAAAACACCTGGATTTCTAGAAAATCTAGGGGATGGTCTTAGGTATGTTGTACAGCATGGCAGGCCATATGCCATCCAACTCTTTTATCATAAAAGACAAACACTGGAAAATGTGGGGTAAGAAGAGAATATTAGATATTCACTAACATCTTGAGTCCTATCACAAGAAACTGCTATTTCTGAGAAATAGAAATCATTGCAAAAACTATGAAGACCTCATACCCATGACTATTTTAAATGTCGGCTATTTTAAAGATTCATAAATGGCGAAGTGGGGGAGGTATTGTAGAATCAAAAGTGATTGTCAAGACTTTAGCATCAATTTAGTCTTCCACACCTCTGTATGCCCTACCATCATACTGGGTAACTCCAGTGTCCACATGGGAAATACATCCTAACATGCAGGCTTCTCAACTTATTCCTTTAGTCCACCCCAGCCACACATTCCCATTTTTACCCCAAATTGCTTCCCTCCAGAATTGGTAGTTTCAGCATCTTCTTGTCCTCCCAAATGGTCCCTACTCCCCTTTGGCTGTGCTTTGACCTCATTGACAGGAGGCTGACCCATTTACTTTCTTCCAGTCCATCATACTTCTCCTTTTCCTTACTTCCTAACCCAGTTTGGATTGTATAGCCTATAATTTGAATAACAAGCTTGATAATACCCATAAAAAGTTCCCTTGTCCCTTTGCTTTCTTGACGCCACATGACAAATCCCCACTTCCGAAAAAAACCCATATTCTATTTCCCACTAGCACCCAAAAGCAGCCCATCACTGCTGAAAAAAATAGTCACTACAAGGCAAATAAGGACCTGCATAAATCCACCGAATCCAACTATCAATAGGACCTTGACCCAACCAAACAAGCTTCCTACATTCCTCTGATCACCTCACTGTCCTCTTTTTCAACAATTGTTTTTAAGATCTTTCCCAATCTCAGACCTTCGCCCCCTCCCTCACTTTCCACTGTGGACTTCACCCACTACTACACAGAGAAAATTAGACGTGTCAGAAAAATTTCCCCAGATTCCTGCTTCCATAAGCTTTATGTCTGTAAGCACACTTTTCCCTTTTCTTTCATGAAAGGTGTGCCTCCTCTTCTAATGCTGGCTCCTCCTCCAGTACTCAGGATCCTTTCCCTACCTTTAACTTTCCGTTATCCATTCTCTCTCACATGTTTGTCTTGCCAATCAACATGCTCAAGTCCATCTCGTGGTAAAACCCTCCTTTTTCCACATCCTACACATTCCAGTCCCTGCCTCTTCAGTTACTGTTCCTTTTCTCTCCTCAACCTCTTCTAATCTGGTTACTGCCCCATGATTCCACTAAAAGCACTCTCAGGGACACTAGACAAGCACTTCCCCTTAACTGAAGACAATATGCAGCAGCCATAATTTGTTCATGTCACTACCCTCAAATGGTTTCTCCTTACACTTAAAATCCAAGTTCCTGACTGGGGTCTATAAATCCCACACAACCTGATTGCATTCCCTCTGACTTCCCCTGATCTCAGTTTTATGCTAGCCCTGGTAGCTTTCCTGTTTCTTAATCACACCATGCTCCTGCCCACCTCAGGACAGTTATACTTGTACCCCCCTGCCTGGGATGCACTTCCCCAACATCTCTGTGTGGTTTCTGATCAGGTGTGAGGCTTCACCTGATTAGCCCATCTAAAATAGCTTCAGCATTTCCATCCCCACCAAAGTTGCTCTCTATATGTTTGTCCTATATTTATTTTCTTTGTAGAACTTATTCTCTAAAATTATCTTGTTGGTTTATTTCACCAATTCTAGGACCTATGCTAATGGATCCTAAATTTACATTTCCAACCCTTCCTATTGAGCTCCAGGCCGTATATATAATTGACTACTCAACATTTTGAAACATTTGGATATCTTAACTGTAAACTCAATAAATCCAAAACAATTCAATCCTACCTGCTTGTCCATCTCCCACCCCATGGTAAATGGCTTCAATCCAACCATGCAGTCTAGAAACCTAGGAACTCCTTGACTCTGCCCTTCCCTTACTCCCCATTACTAATTCATCACCCAGTTGGGCTGATTTTACCTCTTAAATTAATCCCTTGAACCCATTCCTTTTCTTCATTTCCTTTGCCAGGTTCCTTGTCCAAACTGGACCTCCTAGACCACTGCATTAGTCAAACTGATTTCTCACTTGATGGTCTCTCCAGTTCCCGGTCCCCAATCCATTCTACAGGCGATAACCACAATGATGTTCTTCAAAACCCAAACCTGATCAAGTCATCCTCCAGCCTAAAGCCTTTACAGGCTTTCCTTTGCTTAGAAAAAAGCGCCAAATATCATTTCCAAGAAAATTCCCATGGTCTGGCTTCCAACTACTGCAAACTTACTTCTCTGTCTTCTAACCTTTGTCCTTTCCACACCACTCTCATCAGTCTCTCTTCAGTTTTTCCAGTGGTCCTTCCTGCCTCCCACTCCAACTTATTTCCCTGCCAACCACCTTGCCCCTCCCAGTTTAGGTTGAATTTCATAAAGCCATGTTACTTGCCTTCAGGTCAGTTATCAAATAGTTGATTTGATGATTTGAATTATCCACCCCATCGGGCTAAAATCCAAGAGCCCTGGCTATTGTAGAATCCCATACCTAGCACAGTGCCGGGCACACAGCATGAACCACTGTGGAATGAATGATCCTAATGGGTGCCAGGTGTTATGTGAAGAATTTGTTTGCTTAGGCCACTGGGCTCCCGTCTACCACATGGGAGGTCACTGGTTCGGGTCCCAGTGCCTCCTGGAGAGGATGGCAAGCTGACACAACAAGAGACACAAGAAGAAAAAACATGGTGAGAGACACAACAGGGCGGGGAGCAGAGCTTCCCAGTGCCTCCTAAGGAAGACAGCGAGCTGATGCAACAGACAGGTGTGGCTAGCTGACGCAACAGGATGACGTAACGAGATGCAGAGAGGAAAAGCAATGAAAGACACAGCAAACCAGGGAGCAGAGGTGACTCAAGCAATTGGACACCTCCTTCCCACATTGGAGGTCCCAGGTTCAGCTCCCAGTGCCTCCTGGGGAAACAGGGAAGACGAACAGATACAGCAAGTGTGGACAAGGAGGGGGTGGGGAGAAATAAATAAATCTTAAAAAAAAAACACCATGAAATAAAAACAAGGATAGATATAAAAGAGAAAATAAAACAATCAGAAGAGGGAAGCGGCTGTGGCTCAATCAGTAGGGCTCCCGTTTACCATATGGGAGGCCCCGGGTTCGGTTCCCGGGGCCTCCTTGTGAAGGCAAGCCCGCCCGCACGGCGTGGTTAGCTGACCCAGCGAGCACAAGCAGCAATGGGGGGATAAATGAATAAATAAATAAATAAAATCTTTAAAAAAACAAAACAAAACAAAAAAAAAACAGAAGAGCCTTTCACTGAATTAGAGCACAAGAGAGATACAAAAGTAAAACTCCAATTTAGAGATGTTGCTTTAGGTAACAAGAACAGTCAGATGGAAGTGTCTATGTGGTCTTGGAAAAGCGAGCACAAGACTTTGGAGAACCTGCATACTTGGAAGGTCAGCCTGCAGATATGAAAGCAATTTCCAAGGGGAGAAGAGGGGGCTGGCTAACCACTTCTTTTTCAGGAGTGGTCATCATCAAAAGGAGATCAAGAAAGAGCAGTCAGAAAGGGAGCAGGTTAAATACAGTTTAGTTTTCAAAGTAGGAGGGAGGGAGATTGTAAAAAATGCTAAATACTTAAATCAGCCAGGAGAGATGAATGAGTACAGGAAAAAGATCTTTAAAAAATTTGGCAAAGCCATGGGAGCAAGAGGCTGAAAGCAATGAAACCTGCAAGAGAAGGGAGAGACCAGCAGACATCGCCATTTGCCTTCGAAGCCAAGGATTGTCGGCAGCTGGTCTTCCGGAAGACAGCATTGCCTTGATGACACCTTGATTTGGGCATTTTCCCAGCCTCAAAACTGTAATAGCTGTGCTGGTAGTGCTTGTGTAGACAGAAGGAACGGTGGACAGGGCAAGGGACAGGGTGTCCCTACCATGGCGCACACTCTGCCCCTGACCGAAGTCAGGCACCAGCTCCTGATTTGCAGCCTCTTGGCCCAACAGTTCCTGGCAGAATTTCTGAGTATGTTTGTGCTCATGCTCCTCATCCAGGGCGCTGTGGCCCAGGCTGTCACCAGTGGAGAAACCAAAGGCAACTTCTTTACCATGTATCTGGCTGGCTCTCTGGCTGTTAACGATAGCCATCTACGTGGGTGGCAATGTCTCAGATGCCCTACAAAACTATACAGGTGGGAACCTGACAGTGACAGGCCCCAAGGAGACAGCTTCCATCTTTGCTACCTCCCTTTCCCCCTATCTGTCCCTGAACAATGGCTTCCTGGATCAGTGCTGGTAATGGCTGGTGGTGGGTGCCATGCTTGGCACAGCCACATATCAGCTGCTTGGAGCTCAGAATCTGCAGTTTGTCCTACACAAAGCCGCAGACTCTAAAATTTCTGCCTCAGTGCAGATGTAGGAATGTAAGCTATGATTATGACAACTCTCACTTCACTCATGAACACGGACACAGCAACCCAGGCCCGGTGACAAGACAGACTTTGTTGTTTGTCTGTTTTGTTTTTTTTGAGGTGCCCGGGGCACTCACCCACTGAGCCACATCGGCGGCTTCCCTGAGGTGGTTTTTTTTCATTTGTTTTGCTTGTTGTTGTTGTTTTTTGTTTGTTTGTTTGTTTGTTTTCAGGAGGCACCGAAGAAACTGAACCCGGAACCTCCCTTGTGGGAGGCAGGCACTCAACTGCTCGAGCATACCTGCTGACATTCTTTCTCTTTATAAACAGGCCCTGGGCAGGTGCTTGAATTTCTCCCTTCACCCATCCAGGCATCTCTTCCTCCTAAACTGGGAAGGATGACTGGACAGGGGAGAACTGGTGGGTGGATGAGGTCCTCATCCCCTACACTACCAACCGGTTTTCTGACTCGAGTAACACAGTTCCTCGAAGTAGCCGCCAGAGGGTGCACCCTCTGGATGCTGGATTGGGAGAGCTGCGGGAATTTGCTGGGTGGAGGGGGTGGTGGGGTGCAACCATCCAGCCTGGGGGGTTCATGACTTCCAAAGCTTGGGCCCCACTGCCAAATTCCCAGGCCTCTTAATTTCAGCGCCGCCCGCCTTCACCTTCACAAGGGTATTCCAGGGAAGCGGCTGTGGCTCAATCAGTAGGGCTCCCGTTTGCCATATGGGAGGCCCCGGGTTCGGTTCCCGGGGCCTCCTGGTGAGGGCAAGCCCGCCCGTGTGACGTGGTTGGCTGACCCGGTGAGCACGAGCAGCAAGGGGGGGATAAATGAATAAATAAATAAAATCTTTAAAAAAAAACAAAAAAAAACAAGGGTATTCCATACCCAAGACCCAGGCAGATAAAGTGTCAGCCAATGGGGTTGTGGGAGGCAGGAGAGAGGGTGGACAGTGGAACGCAGCCCTTCAAGCGACTTGACATAGGGAGAGGAAAGCAGAGAAACTGAGGCACACCTAGACATTACGGTGCTGTGTCTTTCAAGGAAAGGGTGAAATACAATGAAATGAGCCAGGGCGAGGAAAGGAGAAGGAACAGAGGGCAGGACGGCTCTGAAGCACCTGAGTACAGAAATAAGTCAGGGTCTAAGGGAAACCTGTACTGAGGAAAAGGCTCGTTGTTCACCGATTCCCCAGCTCTCATGCACCTCCCTGAAGGAGATGCTCTTTTTGCAGAGAAGACAGTGTTCTCCTGTCCCTTCCAAATAAAAAGAACCCTCAGAGCCACACACGCACACACACACAAAATCTAATTCGGGTAAGTAATTGTCTCATTTGCCAGGATGCTATCACAAATACCACCCAATGGGTTGCCTTAAACAATTTATTGGCTCACGGGTTTTGAGGCTAGACATCCAAAATAAATCAAGGCCTCAGCAAGGCAATGCTTTCTTTCAGAGTCTATCGACTCTGATCATTCTGGTGCTAATCAGTGGTTATCCTTAGGGTTCCTTGGCTTATATTGTCACAAGGCAATGTTCTCTCCTTTCTCGCTTCTGTGACTTCCAGTTTCTCTGTATAAGGCCTCCAGTAATCTGGAGAAAGGCCCACCCTGGTTCAGTTAGCCACACCTTAACTAAAAATAATATATTCGAAGGTCCTATTTAAAATAGGTTCACACCCACAGAGATACAGGTTAAGAGTAAAAGAACATGTGTTTGTTGGGGTACATCATTCAACCTACCTCAGTAATATACGGTTTTAAAACTATTTGGTTCATGGGAAACGGATGTGGCTCAAGAGGTTCGGCGTCCATCTACCATATGGAGAGACCGGGGTTCGATCCCCGGTACCTCCCGGTAAAAAAAAAAATAAATAAAAATAAATAAATAAAACTATTTGGTTCAAAAATTAAAATGATATAAAAATGTACATTGGGAAATTTACTCCAGCTCTGTCCCTATCTTCCTACCTCCTCATCCCCAATTTATTAGCTTCTTGTGGGCCCTTTCGGTGTTTTTTTAAATACAAATATAGGCAAATATTTATAATTATGATAAAGGACTTTTTTTTTTAAAGATTTATTTACTTTATCCATTTTAAACCCCCCCCCTTCCCCATTTGCTGTTTTGTGTCCATTCGCTGGGCAGTTCTCTGTGTCTGTTTCCTGCCATCTCTTCTCATCCTCCTCCTCCAGTCTTCACCAGGATTCGATCCTGGAGACCTCCGATGTAGGAGAGAGGTGTCCTGCCACCTGCGCCACCTCAGTTCCTGGTTTTTGGAGCTTTCGGAGCATCTCGTCTTGTCTCTCCCCTGTGTTTCTCTCCTGTTACGTCATCATCCTGCTGCATGGCTCCCGGGGCCTGGTGGCTCACCGGCACACAGAGCCTGGCAGCCCATGCGCCTTCTATATATATATTTTTTTACTTTACCGGGAGGTCCCGGGGATTGAACCCAGGTCCCTCCATATGGCAGACGGATGCCCAACCATTTGAGCCATATCTGCCCCGATAAAGGACCTTTTAATTTATCTATTAGAGGAGGTTAATGGTGATCAATGAATGTGATTTGGAGGAAGGGGAGAGGCAGAAGCCACAGTGCTATAGAATGAAGCAGAGAGGGGAACTAATCTAATGAACATGGATTCATTAGGGAGTGTTTTGCTTTGCTAAAGCCTGCCAATGCAAAAAGACCAGAAATGGGTTGGTCTTTATAATGGCAATTTTTTAGGGTTAAATCTTACGGTTCCAGGGAAGCAGATGTGGCTCAATCGATAGGGCTCCCGTTTACCATATGGGAGGCCCCGGGTTCGATTCCTGGAGCCTCCTGGTAAAGGCAAGCCAGCCTGCGTGGCGCGGTGAGCTGACGCAGCAAGACAGGACAAGCAGACACAGAAAAACACACAGCAAATGGACACAGCGAGCACAAGCAGCAAGGGAGGGGGGGCGGTAAATAAAAATAAAATCTTTAAAAAATAAAATAAAATAAAAATCTTACAGTTCCAAGGCGGTGAAAATGTCCAAATCAAGGCATCATTAGAAATGCTGTCTCACCAAAAGTCTGCTGCTAGCAGATTCTGGACTCCTGCCACTTGGCAAGGCAAAATGGCAGCCAGACTCTGCCTCCTCCTCCAGGCTCGCTTTCTCCCCAAGGTCAGCTGTGTGCGATCAGGCACATTGGGCTGCTTCATTGATTCCAGCCTTTGGCCTCTCAGCCTCCTGGGGTTTCTCTGTCTTTCTGCAGCTGTAGGCAATCCTGGAATCCTCTCTCACATGGCAGGGTAAAAATGGCAACTCTCTTTCTCTGTGTTCTGATTGTGTAAGACTACAGTAAAAGGAAGAGGACCCACCCTGGGTCCGGCAATCTAATCCAGAGCCTTTACTGAAGCAATCTAATCAAAAGTAATCTCGAAAATTCCCTTGACTGAGTCTAACCAAAAGTGCCCACACACAATAGGTTCACATGCACAGGAATGGGTTAGTTTAAGAATATAATTTTCTGGGGCCCACAAAAGGCTCAAGCCAGGACAGGGAGTATGCATCTATTCTTGCTTTTGCTTCTCACTGCATTCCTAGGGATCACCAGCCTCATTTCACAGGTGAAAAGTCTCAAGTGCTCAAAGAGTAAGTAACTTGCCCAGTTGCAAATAAGTGGCAATGCCAGGGATGGTTGATGAAGAGGGAGAAAATAATTTTATACATATATATATATATCTCCATGTTAAGGAGATACCAGGGCAAGTGAAGATGTTTCTATAGTGGAAGAGACCTATGCATTTAAAAAGAAGGGAGGCAGAACTGGAGAGATTAAAGATTCAAGGAAAAAAAAAATAGAAGAAAGAGGATCCCTCGTCTATGTGAAAAGACAGGACTGGGAATAGAAACTCCTATTTTGAGGAGGAAAAGTAACAGAAAGCAAAGTGAAGGAGAGGCAGGATTGAGGACTGGGAGACTGAGGACACGGCTGAGTTTGCAGTAGTCACAGTATAAAGTGAGAATAGTAAACTTACCACAGTACCTCAAAGCAGTAACAGCCCTGACACACTCGGCAAAGAGTGAGTAGTTACAGGGGTCAAATTATTCACCTTTCCAGAATTTTGTCTATCACCCTCAAAACTAATCCTCTGCAGCCCAAGACAGGAGGTGGAAGAATGCCTCAGTCAGGAGCCCAGGTGGGCTTCTCCAATGGCAAACGCATTCTGGAATTGTGGCTGCACTAAGCTCTGACTGCTAATTCTGGAGTCCAGGTGGAGTCATGAAGATTCCATGGAATGAGGACACTGAAGAGGTCTGAGAGAGATTTGGGGCAAGAGGAAATGCAGTGTCAGGATCGAACTTGTATTGTGGTTACTGTGGGTCTTGCTAGCCCAGGCTTCTTTGGGGCAGATAGCCTTGTTCGCCGGCTCATTCATTCATTCAGCGAACATTTACTGAGCACCTATACATGCCAGATCCTGTGCTAAGTGCCAGGGGCACAGGGATGACCAAGACAGACATGGTACCCATCCCCACCTAGTTTGCCATCACTGGGAAAAGCAAATGACATTAAACTCTGCTGAGAGTTATGAGCGAGGTCTGTAAGGAACCAGAGGTCACTTGGCATCTAAGAAGGCCCAGAGGTGGGGGCAGAAAACACTACAGGGGCTGCTCCATAAGTTTCTGAGTGAATCCATAAATAAATGAAGTGGGAATGGAAAGGTGACAGAAAAAGAAGCTATTGTCAAGGGAGAGCTCTTGAAGACTTAAGATCTAATCAGCAACTTTTCATGCTGCTGCAGTATCATGGTCATTGGGAAAGGGAAATTCACCTCAGCAAACAAGCTAGCTGGGAAGTGCAATCCCCCTGGGAGATCTCATTTTAACGGGGAGCTTAGAAACAAGTAATTTCCGAATGACATTGTACCTGCTACAGTAGCCCAGAGGAAAGAGTGAGTTTAGCACTCTTCAAAACCAGGTGTCTGGAGCCTATGGGTCTGCATTTAAATCCTAGACTTCCTACATGTGCAATCTCAAGGAATCACTCAGCCTGCCCAGGCCTTTGTTTCATCATCTGCAAAATGATGATGATGATAATAAAGACACACTGTGTGTGTTGTGCAAAAAGTTTTACTTGTATTACTTCATTTATTTTATTTTATTTTATTTATTTATTTTTTACTTCATTTATTTTTTAAAAGATTTATTTTATTATTCATTCACACACCCACCCGCACCCCCACCCCCCATTGTTTGCACTCACTGTGTGCTCGTCTTCTCTTTAGGAGACACCAGGAACCAAACCTGGGACCTTCCATGTGGGAGAGAGGCAAGAGCTCAATAGCTTGAGCCACCTCAGCTCCCTGCTTTGTTGTGTCTCTCAGTGTCTTTCCTCTTTGTGCCTCCTTGTTGTGTCATCTTGTCACGCCAACTCACTGTCTTGCTCATCTTCTCCAGGAAGCACCAGGAACCGAACATGAGACCTCCCATGTGGTAGGCGGGAGCTCAATCACTTGAGCCACATTCGCTTTCCTTGTATTACTTCATTTAATACTACTGGAACTCATAAGTTCGTTACAAGGATTAAAGGAGATCATGTGGATCACGTGAGTAAATAACCCAGGTTAGTGATGGATGCCTCATAAGACCTCCATAAACGTTAGTGGTTTCATTATTATTGGCCAAGCAGAGTTGAGAGTAGGACCATCGGAGACCCTGTTCTGGACTGGGCCTTAAGTAGGAGGTAGGGAGAAAAGAGACAGTTATTCAAGGCTGGAGGAATGCCTACACCAGTTTGCAGAAGCGTGACTCTACCTGGTGTATGCTTGAAACTATTTAGCATAATGGCTAAAAGTGCTAATTCTGAAGTCGGAGGGACCTGCAGATGTCTGGACTCTGCTCTACTTTCTAGCTGGGTGAACTTCAGTGAGTCTCGGTTTCCTTGTCTGTTGGCGCTTGTTGGAATTCATTTTTACAGCAGTTTCGTGTATGGGGGGCACAGTTGATGCTCAATGAATACTGACCTCCCTCAGGCATCTTCACTTCTCCCCAGAGCTTTGGTGTCAGGCAGAGAGCAGTAGTGGAGGGTGACAATAACAATTAAATAATGCATTTAAATAATTAAATTTAAATCAATAAAATAATTTTATTAAATAATATGAAACACATTTAGGGCTTTCTATGTGTACCAGGCATCTACCCAAGAGCTTTCCCTGTTTTAACTGATGGAATCCTCAAAACAATCTTTTTTTTTTTTTTTCAATTGTTGAGGTTCAAAACAATCTTGAAAGGCAAGTATTGTTGGACCTTTTACCAGGTGGAGAAACTGAGGCGCAGAGCGGCTAGTAGATTATTAAGCGCTAATCATGTTTCTTATAAAAAAAGAGAAACACTTCCAACCCCAGCAGAGAGCAGCCGAAATTCTCCCCACCAGGAAGCAGATGTGGCTCAAGTGATTGATTTCCTGCCTACCACATGGAAGGTTGGGTTCCTGGTATCCCCTAAAGAAGGCCAGCAAGACAGCGAGCTAGTACAATGGGCAAACGCAGTGACCTGACGCAACAAGAGACACAAGAGACAAAAGTTTTAACACATAATGAGAGGCACAACAAAGCAGGGAGTAAAGGTGGCTCAGGCTATTAGGCACCTCCCACATGAGAGGTCTCAGGTTCCCTTCTGGTGCCTCCTATAAAAAAAAAAAAAAAAAAAAAAAAAAATTTTAACACCAAAAAAAAAACACAGCAAACAACGACGGGGGTGGGGAGAAAGAAAGAAAGAAAATAAATCTTAAAAAAAAAAAAAAGGAAGAAATCCTCCCTACCCTGCGCGCCGCCCTGGCTTTCAGGGTGCAGGCCACGTGGAGGAAGTCCCACCCCTAGCGGGGGGATGTCCCGCCCCTTCCCCGCCCCAAGGCTTCCGCTTCCGCCCTTGCTTGCTCTGTCGGCTCCACAGGGTCCGGGATAGGGGATGGCGGCAGCAGGCGACCGTGAGGGGCAGCTGGCGGCCGGCGGGCCTGACAGCTACCGCTCGCCGCTTGCCTCCCGCTACGCCAGCACGGAGATGTGCTTTGTGTTTAGCGACAGGTACAAGTTCCGGACGTGGCGGCAGCTGTGGCTGTGGCTGGCGGAGGCCGAGCAGGTAACGGTCTCGAGGCTGAGGGGCGAGCCCGCGCCAGCACGAGCCCGGCTTGGCGCCGAGCGAGGGTTTAGCTGCTCGGGAAGCTGCTTCCCGGCTCTTTTCGGCGGGTGTTCGCGTTGCCGAGGCGGTGCAGCCTCAGGAAGGAGAGAGCAGGAGGAGCGGGAGCCGCCGCCTGTTGCCTCCTGTTGTTGGTCAGAGGGTTAGCGGCTCCTTGATGGCGGCGAGAAATGCCACCTGTCCTTTTAGGGAATTCACCTTGGCCATACCTTACTAGCCGCGGACTTTGAGCGCTCTTTTATGTGTTGTCGTGCTGCGCATTTCTTTACACGTCTCTTCTCTTTTAATCCCAGTAGCGGCTTTGCAAAGTAGGTGTTTTTCCCACGTGATGGGGGAGAAAAAACAAGCACGTATTTGTTTTAGGCCACACTGCACGGAACTAGGATTTGATCCCTGCTTCACTCCAGAACCTGAGAGTTTAGCCATTTCGTTAGTGACAGGACTGGAATCTGGGTTTTCTAGGCCACTGTTTCTGCTTCACTAAGCTGCACTTTTCCCCCGAGGAGGAGGAATCAGGGTAAGAGTTGATTAGACGGGATTTGTTTCTCCTGTGAGGACTGTATGTAAAACTGCTTTACCCAGCGATTTCAGAGTAGCTCCCAAGGGGCCTTTCCAGTGGAGTGAAGAAAACGGAGCGTGATCCAGGGAGCTACACTATTTCAGAGGAAAATACCCCAACAAGCAAGACGGCTTGTTTAAAATGTTATCTTAAAAACTGAAACAATGTGAGGACATGCTTAGGACCTTGGTATAGTGGAACTCACCAAACAAGAAACGTTCATCCTAGATTTTCCCCCTCCCTGTCACTATGATTACAAAAACCAAATGATGTAACAGTAGCAGATATTTATATAGTACCTTCTTTGTGCCAGGCACTGTTTTAAGTCTTTAAGTATATTAATCCTCAAAACAGCCCTGTATGGTAAATACTATTATCATTTTATTTTACCTATTAGGGAATGGAGGAACAGAAAGATCTAGTAAACTCTTGGCTCAGATAACAAAAATTAGTAGTAGAAGACGACATGTGATTTGTAGACTGAAAGGTTTGCCTGTGCTCTGGTTTGATACTCTCATTTCTGTTCTATAGGTGAACATAGTGGTGCTCAAAAAGACATGACGAAGGTCACTATAGCTGGTAAATGGAATGTAGGGTCATCTGAATATGTGTTCTTTGCTCAGTCCCATCTACATATGGTCTGACGTGTGTGCAGTTTTGGTAGCTTCTCCAGGGTTTGAATTATCTATTGGCAAGGAATCAAAATTAGCAGCATAAATTACATCATAATTTAGAAGTTAAAAGGAGGATGAGAGGTTAGAAGGGGTGGAGAAAATTAGGAGTGGGGAAAGTATACATTTTGAGTAGAAATGTTACATTGGAGGAGAAACCAATATGGTCAGGCTGCCCCCTACTGCTTTGCTTATGGAGGAGCTCCCTGAGACGTCATATTCTGACTGTAAATATCCAAGGCAGCACTGCCACATGAGGCTGCTGAGGGCTTGAAATGTGGCTAGTGTGATTGACAAAGTGAATTTTTACTTTTATTTAATTTTAATCAATTTGAATAGCCGCATGTGGTTAATAGCTACCTTATTGGACTGTGCAGGTCTAAGGAGCAAGATCCTCCCCAGTGTCAGGCCTTGGGAGTTTCAAGTGAGGCTTGAATAAATTTTCACTCACCAGTGTATATATTCAGTATTTGGATCCAGCGTCTGAGCTGTTTTGGCTGTCGGTTTTTTTGTTTGTGTTTGTTTTCTTTTTTTCTTTTTTTGCCAGCCTGATTTTTCCAGAAAGGGATGAATGTAAGATGTTGTTGATTTGTTTATTTCCTCATCAGTATATCCTGGAATTGCTTTTAGTTGCACTGAGTTTGCTGTACATAATTTGTCTACAAAACTACTTACAGAATTCATGGTTTATCTGAGTAAATCCATCAGGGTCAAGTGTAAAACTGTGGCCTGGGTCCCACTCTTGGGGCACTTATGTATGTGCCAAGCACTAATGATTAAGCAATACATAAAACAAAACACTGTCATGGAGTTCATATTCTAGAAGGAAAGGACAGGGGATAAACATGTACAAATGTCATGTGCTAAGTGCTCTAAATAAAACCAGGCTAAAGAGATAGAGCATGACACAGAAGGGTATTATTTTACACTGAAGTTGAGGAAGACCTTTCTGAGAAGATGACATTTGAGAGACGAATGTGTGATGGAGCAATCCAGGCAGACATGTAAGGGCAGACGGAACAGTGAAGATCAGGATTATGTTGTTGTATATATTGGTGTTTACTTAAAATATTGGTTAGAGTGATTCATTGAGAAAATCCCATCCCCATGCACTCTTAGCTAGGTGGCCTCAAATTTAAGGATGGGGATAAACGGCATAACTGCTCACATGGACCAGTTTTTTCTCAGTGTCACTTCGAGTCCAGTAATTGTAATGTCTGAGGTGATTTTATTTTATTTTGCGTGTTCTGCAGACATTGGGTTTGCCTATCACAGATGAACAAATCCAGGAGATGAAATCAAACCTGGACAACATCGACTTCAAGATGGCAGCCGACGAAGAGAGACGATTACGACATGATGTGATGGCTCATGTGCACACCTTTGGCCACTGCTGTCCAAAAGCTGCAGGCATTATTCATCTTGGTGCCACTTCCTGCTATGTTGGAGATAATACAGTATGAGCCCATGTTGTTTTGTTTCCACTTAGGACTCAATCTTTATAATACATTTATACATTTGTTTTCATTTTGCCCAGTTTTAGGAGGTAACTTCTTAGATATTTATTTTTCAGGGTTTCTTGGCTGAACATGCTCAGAAATTTTCTTCTTTTGGTATCTTTCCAATCTAAACCAAAAGTGCTTAGTGACCTCCATAAAATAAGACCAGCAAATACTGCTTATGCATCAGTGTGCTAGACATAAGCCAAGATCTTAAGCATTTTAGGGACTGAAGTAATTTTCCAAAGAACTTTTCTTTCCAAAGCTCTTTATTATAACTCTTTGCTGTGACTTCTGAAAAGATGGATTGCATTATAATTATTAAACAAAGCTTTTTATCTATTTAAACAATTTATTGAAGTATATCATTCATACATGAACATACATAAACTATAAGTGTTCAGTAAACATTGTGAACTTAAAAACAAACATACATAACATCATACAGGGCTCCCACACATCACACCCCCCCCCGCTACTTTGCATTGTGAAACATTTGTTAACAAATTATGAAAGAGCATCGTCATTTACTTTTATTCAATTTTACCCCCTGGGATTCGATCCTCGAAACCTCCGATGTGGGAGAGAGGCGTCCCACCGCCTGTGCCACCTTAGTTCCTGAGACGTTTTTTGGCGCATCTCATTTTGGCTCTCCCTTGTGTCACCCTCTTGTTTTGTCGTCATCTTGCTGCATGGCTCGCGGGGCCTGGTGGCCCACACGCCTTCTATATTTTTCTTTTTTTTTGTTTTTACTGAGAGGTCCTGGGGATCGAACCCAGGTCCCTCCATATGGGAGACAGACGCCCAGCCATTTGAGCCACATCCGTCCTCCTGTTATATCTCTTAAGGTTGACCAAAGATACCTAGAGTTACAGTCTTTTCCCATACCGGATGGTCATATAATAAATCAGGCTTAGTTTATCACCAGCATTCTAAAAATCAGATCTAGGGAGAAAAACTAGGTCTGGGGACACATGCATGGTTTCTAATATAGCGAATGTTTAGCCTACGCTGATTATCACAAAATCAGGACAGCGAGAATATTCGCATAAACAAAGTTTTTAATTCACAAAAACCTCTTATAGTCCAACATGGAAGAGTAACAGCAAGCGTTTTCCTGAGGGTTTATTATGTGCCAGGCATGATTTTAAGCACTTTACGTGCCTTCATTTATTCTTCCAAACAACCGTAAGAGGTAGATGATGATATTTCCTTTTTTTTTTTTTTTTTTTTTATGGGGAGGTCCTGGGGATCGAACCCGGGTCCCTCCATATGGGAGACGGACGCCCAACCAGTTGAGCCACATCCGACCCGATGTTTCCATTTTTAAACAGCTTTGTTGAAGTATACTTTACATACAATAACATTTACCCATTTTAAATGTATATATCAATGAGTTGTAGTAAGTTTATTTAGGTGTTGAGCAGTCTTCAAGCTCCAGTTTTAGAGCCCCTCCATGACTAAGAGGTTCTCTTATGCCGCTTGTAGTCAGTCCCAGCTCCTGCCTCCAGCCCCAGACAACCACTGACCTGCTTTCTGTCTCTTTAATTGTGCCTTTTCTAGAAAAGTCATATAAATGAAATCATGCACTGTGTAGTCTTTTGTGTCTGGCTTTGCTATCCCAGTTTCTGCAGATGAGGAGACTTAAGGAAAGCTTGAAGAACTTGCTTGAGGTCACATAGCTAGGAAGGATACAAGCCCAGACAGAACGGCTCTGAAGTTGGTGCTCTTAATTATAATGCTTCTATGGGACCAGAAGGCAGATCCAGATCCATTTTGAATTCAAGAAGAAGCCAGTATTTTTTAACCTGCCTCCAATACTTCTTCAGTAGACAGAGTACATAAATAAAGGCATCTGTGTGTAAGGGTCAGATAATGGAAAAAGAAAAACCCTCTATATCCTTCTTTAAAAGTACTCAGTAGTTGGGGTTGAGAAGTTACTGTCTCAAGTGTTGGAGTTGCCGGAAATGTTTATGTCTTATCTCCTTCGGGCAGTTAAAATTTTTTTTTTCCTAAAGATTTATTTATTTATTTCTCCCCACTCCCTCATTGTTTGTACTTGCTGTGTCTGTTCATCTTTGTTTCTTTAGGAGGCACCGGAAAATAAACCCGGGTCCTCCGATGAGGGAGGGAGGTGCCTAATCGCTTAAGCCACCCCCGTTCCCTGCTTTGTTGTGTCTCTCATTATGTTTTTCCTCTTGTGTCTCTTGTTGTGTCAGCTTGTCCATCGTGCCAGCTTGCCATCCTGCTCGTCCTCTTTAGGAGGCACCAGGAACCTCTGCTCCCTGCTTTGTTGTGTCCCTCATTATGTTTTTCTTCTTGTGTATCTGGTTGTGTCATCTTCTTGTGTCAGCTTGCCCTGCCTGCTCGTTGTGCCCGCTCACTGTCTTCTTTAGGACATACCGGGAACCAAACCACGGACCTCCTATGTGATAGGTGGGAGCCCAATTCCTTGAGCCACATCTGCTTCCCTAGTTTAAATTTCTTAAACCTTGATGTTTGGGGGCATGTTTTTCTGTGTTAACAATTATATACATTAAAGGGGCGGGGGGGGGTGAGAAAACTAATGGAATGTGCCAAATGGAAGTTTCCCAAAGACTATCAAGCATTACTTTCTGGGAAGATATAAACCTTATTAACCTGGACAGCTGTCCAGTATTCATCTTAGCATTTTCAGTCATTTGAGATACCACATAAGAAGGGCTTTATGAGTATAAAGATTTTTGTTCTTTATGGATCCTAGTAGTACTACTCTTAAGTTGGTGTACTTTTAAAACAATAATCAGAAAAAAAACGACTTCTGTTAGTATCTTCTGGCTTGCACAAGGGATTGCTAATGGTGAGAAGCAACTAGGTGGGCAGCCTGAACCTAGTGTTATGGCCGAAAAGAGTTTTGAAATTACATCGTTTGAGCAAAGCTGTTTAATGTAAGACCATTGCGTTTTCCTTTGCAGGACCTGATTATTCTTAGAAATGCATTTGATCTGCTTTTGCCAAAGGTAAGGAGTTGGCACAGCTTTCTTACCAGCCCTAGATTCTCTATAGTAGGAGATTTGGCACCAGTTAAGAGTCTGTGCAATATAATATATGATCCTGGACTGGATCTACTAATGGAGGAAAAAAATGCCCAAAAGGGCATTATTGGGACAATTGAAAAAAAATTGGAATGTAGACTCTACTTCATATTAATATTGAACTTTAATTGTACTCAATGTGGTTTCATAGTGAATATCCTTGTTTTTAGGAAATATGCATGA
>JAKSZT010035277.1:0-20579 GCA_026826555.1 Tolypeutes matacus | reverse complement strand
CCCATAGCTTTCCATTCTCTAGCCTCCTTCTATTTTCTGGTGTCCTATATTCTAATTATTAACTCCATGAGTTTACACAATTTATTTAGTTCATAATAGCACAATCATACAGTATTTGTCCTTTTGTGTCTGGCTTGCTTCACTCAACATAATGTCCTCCAGGTTCATCCACACTGTCATATGCTTCAAGACTTCATTTCCTCTTACCACTGCATAATATTCCATTGTGTGTATACACCACAATTTGTTTATGCATTCATCAGTTGATGGACACCTGAGTTGTTTCCAACTTTTGGCAATCGTGAATAATGCTGCTATGAAAATCGGTGAGCATATAACATTGATTTTTAGTGAACAGACTGGCTTTTCTGCTAAAGTCAAATTAACTTCAAAGCAAAAGCATGTTATTTACTCTCTGAAGGACTGTTTGTTTAATGATGATCTAAGTTTCTCATTTTCCCAAACAAGCTCTACAGAGATACATCTTTTCTTCATTTATGTCAGTATTAGATGCTCTTCCCACATATTTTAATGTATTTGGTAGAATGTTGAATATGATTCTTCAAACAGCTCTTCTAAAGGTAGCTAGGTAAAAACATCAGTGTTGTAATCAGACATAATGCTGCCTTGCATTGCTCCAATTCACCATGACGCTAGCAGTGCATGCTTGCTGTCCTTTTACTCTTGAGTTCCTCTTCTCCAGAGCTATTCAGACCTAAAGAAATCCAGCTTGTCGTTTCTTTTCTTTGCATGCCACGTTTGTTATACACAGGTAATATGAGTGTCACATCAGAGAGCTGAAATGGGGCTACTTGAAAATAAAAGTTCCTTTGTATACTGGATTTGGCTGCCCTCTGCAGATGGATGTCTTGCATTTGGACATCTCTTGACCGGTGGAATTCAGTAGAGTTCACTTTACATACGTATTGGGTGGTCTGTTTGCTGCCAAGTTTTTGAAGTGACTGTGTTTTATCACTTCTGCTGATAGTCTTCCAGTTGTGGCATTATAAAGCAGGCCAAAGAGAATTTATGGAACTGAGATCGAGAGAAGAGCATGAGGATGTACTTTCCCTACAGGGCATTTCCGACATGTTCATTTGGGAGTCACAGAATGATTGTAAGAAGGCTCCAATGCCACGGGAAACAACATTTTCCCCTAAAGATTCAATTTTGTTAAATAAAAAATATTTCCCCTACAATCTTTTCTTTTCTCATGCGATGTATACCATACAGTCTGAACCGAACTGCATAATTTCCAGTCATCTCAGATTCAACATGATTAAATTTGAATGTTTCTGTGAAGACAGGGCATGGTCCTCTCCGGGTGTTGGTTTTTGCTCTGTTTCTTTACAGGTAGAAGAACAAGGTGTACTTGCCATGAGTTACCACCTGTCCTGTTATATGTTGGGATGTCCATGACAGCCTGTTACCTGAAGCTTCTGTTCTTGTGAGTCTTAGTCAAAAGTCGCATGCAGTGTGCCATCTTTAGCTTCTGACTCAGGATCAAAGGGTTCAGGAAGCCGTGAAGATGATCCTTGAGCTTAGATGTATTCTGGGCTAGGACTGCGTGCTGTCACTTGGAACATCTTCATTTCCTTCATCATGAAAACCTTCTATTTCATGACCTGTGCATCCTTCACTGGGGTACTCATTATACAAGCATCTTGGACTGTTTCTGCCATAGTAGGAAAATTCACACTGTCCCCATTTTCTGCAGGTGTACATGAGAGATGGGGAGAGTCACTGTCATCCTGATACGGTGGTGGCTGCAAATTCATCCAGTGAGAACGTTCTTCCCATTCTCTGAAAGCAGTTTCCTTCATCTGTTGATGCTTCACGCCTGTACCCATCAGACTCTGCAGACAGAGGACTGTGCTTTTGTCTTATTTCCCAGGTAGAGTTCTTTTGTCTAGAATCTCAGTGGTAGTCTGGAATTGTGGGTTCTGGATAAGGCCCACAATTTACCCAGTGCTTCATCTTCACTTTCAGACGATGAACCACGTTCCTCTTTGTCCATGTATGAATTACAAATTTTATCTTGCGAATTCCTCCTCGTACTGCATCCTGAACCAAGATCTGGAAATCCGCCAACACTTTCAAAACAGAACTTCTTATTAATATAGAGAAAAACGAGCAGCATCAAGACAATAAACACCTCAACAGCAGACAAATCCAACTGCCTCTGGAAATACATTCCTGGGGCCACTGTACTAGTCAGGGTTCTCTCGGGAAACAGAATCAACAGATATCTGTCAATAATGTGAGATTTTATAAGAGTCTCTCACGCGACCGTGGGGATGCACAAGTCCAGGTCCCGCAGGCAGGCTGCAAACCAGGGGCTCCCATGAAAGTCCAGTGAAGGTCCTTGATGAGTTTCTGGGAGAAGTTGATGAACTGGGAAATTCTCTCTGATGCTGAAATCACTTCCCCTTTCAAGGCATTCAACTGATTGGGTAAAAGCATCACCCATTGATGATGCAACCTCCCTGATGATGCAGATGTAATCAGCCATGCACGCAGTAAACTCACTGGTGACCCAAGTCCATAAATGCTCTTGTATTACAATTAACCCAGTGCTTGCTGGGCTAACACCTGGACACAACTACCTGGCCGAGTTGACACATTAGCCTGACCATCACAGCCACCCTGTTGGACAAGCCAGCTGTCAGGTGGCTCCTTCTAAGGAAGCAAGGACAGTTGGTGGTGGTAGAGGAAGTTGTGGTCTTTGGACATGTTCCCGATTTGAATTTCAACCAACTCCTCACATCTCTCTTTTCTAATACAAATAAGTGCATGCCCTCCACAGGCTCTTTCTCCACCTTCAGTCGCCAGGACGTGCTCGCCACGGACCACACCAAGCGGATGGCGGGGGCGGCCAGCGTGGGAGGCACACCGGGTCGGCCAGCCAGAAGGGTGGGCCCAGCCTCGGAATTGGAGGGCTGCACGGTCCGGAGGGGGGAGCCGCCAGTGGGGCGGGGTGGGGCCTACATGCTATTTTAAGAGGAGGAATTTAATATGAAGAATTGTTAACTAAGGATTGACGAGCCCAAAGGCAAAAGGAACACTAAAGCCCTACAGCTGAAGCTACTCCAAGAAGCATCCCCAGGGCTTCAGGAACTAAGAATCCCTAAAATTTAGAAGCGGGGTGGGAGAGCCGCAGGGCTCTCGGGCAGGGGACCCAGCTGGCTGGTGGCTGGTGGCTCACACGGACACGACAGGGCTATTTCTGCCAGCGTTGGAAAAACTGCAAGCTGGAATCAACTGCTGCTGCAGGTGAAGAACGTAGCTGGGCTAACACGGAGAGTAAAGGGAAGCAGCACAAGGAGAGGGAACAGAACTGGAAGGGGTGAGATGCTCCTCCCCTGCAGCCCTCCACCACCCCTCTCAGCAGTGAGCCACAGGGAGCAGCTGGCAAAGCAGACACGTGGTTTGCAGAATCCCGGCGTGACAGGGCAGAGAAGGAAGGGGAGGCCTGGGGCTGAGACGCGGTGTCTTCACGAATGGCCCCGCTATATCCAGACAGCAGCAACGCACCAAAGGCTCCTGCGCGTGCCCGTGGTATCTGGCTATGCAGGGTATGTCATTGCTCTGAGCAGACTCGTGCTGAAGAATTTAAAGGTGGAGAATCATGAGTCAGAAACTCCGTCTCTAATGACTCAGCACAAGCTAGGCGGCCGGAGAACTCCAGCGTGGGGGGAAGTTAGCATTTAGTAAAGCGTGTGCTATTCTTGCAGCTTTTCTGTAGGTCGAAAATTTTTCCAGATATAAAGATGAGGAAAGAGCTACTAGGACCTGGACTCTTGGAAGATCAGAAGCCAAGAATGGATTTCTTTTCTTTCTCTTCAGATGCCAGCCACGAGCTTCCTTACCAGAGAATGCTGGAGGGAGAGGATACCGAGGAGACTTGTCCTTTAAGACAAGCAGATGCCACCGGAGTCACAAGAGTTGAGTTTGATGCTTTGTGCAGGTCAGGGTCTCTTCGGCCACAGGTTGCGCCGGCAGCTCCTCCCACCAGCCAACCACTGTGCCCCCGTGAGGGAGGGACCAGCCACCTCTCCTGCTTTCAGGGCCAAATGCTCCCCCAGGCTGGAAGCCCCAGCTCTGTAGGGACAGACTAGGTTTTGCTGCCAAGACGAGGTCCCACTGGTGGCCCACTGCTGGGCCAAGCCCTCCGAATCATCTGATGGAGTGAAAGTGGTTCCTAAGGCGCCCGAAGGGAGTTGGTGGCTCCACTGGAGAGGGAGAGCCGATGAGGTCACTGCTTGGCTCAGCTCCTCCCTGAGACCTCGTGGTCTCCCCCACCGCCTCGCCGTGCCTGCCCGGAAAGCTGCAGGGAGGGCCCTGGCTTCCGAGAGCCCCTTACTGCTCGCACCTGGGCAGGAGTCGGCGCGGAGAAGAAACGGCTCCTTCCTGACCAGCCCCGTTGCAGCCAGACACCATGCGACCCCAAGGAACCGGCTCACACTGAGCAGGAGTCGCCCAGAGCTCCGGGGGCTGGACCCGCGGGCTGCAGCCAGAGCAGCCGCCTGCTGGGGGGCCGGAACCCCGGCAGAACCCCAGCCAGCGCCTCTGCCTGCAGTGGTAAGAAGCAGGCTGCAGTGCTCGGGGCAGGTCTGGGGGGACGCCGGACAGGGGAGGGCGGCAGGGCGGCTCTGGCTCCTCTGAAGCCAACACTGGAGCTCTCCAGGCTCCTCCGCCCTCGGACTTGGGCTGTGGCCTGCAGCCACTCTGGGCCGTTTCCAGAAGGGGACGCTCCTTTGAGAGGATTTTCGTCCCTGGTGTCTGTCCCACCTCCCTGTGGGAGAAATCCCCTTGAGCTCTGTGCTGGAGGAGAAGGGAGCATCTGGGCTCGATGCTCAAGGAGGCTCAAGGAGACAGCTAAGGGCGGGCTCTCTCCCTTCCACCTGTGGCTGTGACGTCTGCCGGCGCCCCCCACCAGCCCAGGCACTGAGCTCTCCCCCCTCCACCTCAACCCCCAGCAGCAGGGAAATGAGCACCAGGGGGGCTTTGCTCTGAGCCAAAGAGACGAGAGTGGAACCCCCGGGAAGTGTGGATAAAGAGAGGGTAGGTCCTCACTGGGGCAGGTGAGGGAGGGACTGGGGATGAGCCTCCAGGCAGTAGGGGGTGTGCCGTTACCTTCACATCCTCTCTGATCCCCTCCCCAAGGCTCCCAGGGGCTGGGGGCAAGTGGCTCCAGCTGTCAGAGTTGGCAGGGAACAATGGCTGCCTCTGCCCTCGGGGTCCCGGGCAGTCCCGCAGATCTACGTACAAGCTTTACTGCTGCCAAAGCTGGGGTGGAGGCGGGGTCTCCCATCTGGGGCCCAAGGGGGGCTTTTGCTGCCTCCCAGAACTGAACACGCCTGCAGCAGCACACGGGGCCTGCCCTGGTGAGCCGACTGCCGGTGGGGGGTGCACACAAGCCCCTCCTCTGCCCTGAGGAGATGGGAGAGGGACAGGTGAGAAAGATGAGGCCGGAGGGCTGAAGTCCCGCTTCTGGGACAGTGGGGCACGGCAAGCGGGGCAGGGTTCCATGGGGTCTGGAGCCGAAGACAGAAACCTCTTGTGAAATATCAAGGAAAGGGCCTGGAAGGGTTAGGAGTGACCGAAAGACCACTTCACAAATGTGACCAGCCAGGCCAATTCAACTGTCCCTCTGTGGTCACTCCACTCACGGGACGCGGGTGGCGTGTCCTGCACCCCTTTGACTTTGAGACAAGACTGGAGGCCTGGAACACCAACGGAGCATCAGCGGTCTCGCCTCCCTCCCCACTTCCCACTTTCCTGTCCCCCCCACACACACCTGCAGAGGTCCAGCCCACCCTGGGGGCTCTGGAGCATGTCCACCCATTAGCACCCTGGGGAGATGGGCTTCCGGGGCCGCTGGTGAAGGTCTTTCTGCTTGTGCCTTGGAGAACACGAGGGGGGTTGTGTCAGGCAGTGGGGGGCTCTTGCAGTGGGGTCTCGCCCCTTCTGCCAATCCTGTGACTTCAGATGTGGGGAGGGGGCAGGGGTCACGGATCCCCAAGCCCCCAAAACGCAGGTGTCATTGTGGTCACAGGGCATCGGGGCAGCAGAGCCGAAGAAGCTTCCTGAGTCTCCGATCCCGCCTTGGTGGATGGATCCAACAGAGCCCAGACAGCAAACGGGGTCACCCAGCGATGACCAGGAGGATGAGACGTTCAGCCTGGTGGTCCTCTCTCTCACCGAGGCCCTCAGCCTGGGCGGGCTGCTGGGGAACGGGGTCATGCTCTGGCTGCTGGGCTCCCCCGTCTACAGGAACCCCTGTGCGATCTACCTCTTGGACAGGGCCTGTGCCGACCTCATCTTCCTCGGCTGCCACATGGTGGCCATCGTCCCCGACCTGCTGCTCGGCCAGGCGGGCATCCCCGGCTTCGTGCACGGCAGCCTGGCGGCGCTGCGGTTCTTCTGCTACCTGGGGGGCCTGGCTCTCCTGGCGGCCCTGAGCCTGGAGCAGTGCCTGGCGGCGCTCTGCCCGGCCCGGTGCCCCCCGCCGCCGCCCGCGCCACCTGGCCACCGCCGCGCGCGCCCTGAGCTGGGCGCTCTGCCTGCTGCTGCACCTGCTGCTCGGCGGCGCCTACTCCCAGCCCTTCGGCGAGCCGGGCCGGGCCCTGTGCCGCGCGGCGTGGCTGGCGGCGGCGGCCCTGGTGGCGGTGCTGAGCGGCGCCGTGGCGTGTGCAGCCTGCTCCTGCTGCTGCGGGCGGAGCGCGGCCCCCGCCTGGTGCTGCTGAGCGCGCTGCTCTTTCTCTTCGGCCACCTGCCCTTCGGCGTCTACTGGCTGACCCGCAGCCTGCGCTGGCGCGCCCCGCGCCGCTTCCACGCGCTCAGCCTCCTGGCCGCCGGTGGTCTGCTTCTGCCTGGGGAGCGCGGGGGGCCTCCGGCTGCGCGAGCCCCTCAGGCTGGTGCTCCAGAGGGCGCTGGGGGAGGACGCTGAGCTGGGGGCCGGCAGGGAGACCCCCCGCAGGGGCCTCGTGGAGGAGACGGCCTAAGCCCCGGGGGCTGGGGGGGGCAGCCAGCGGGCAGCGGGGACCCCGAGGGGCTGCCTGCCTTGGGGAGGAGTCGTGGGGTTGGAGGCTGTGCTCCCAGAGGGAGCCCTTGGAAAGGCACTCTAGGCTCCCCAGGGAGGTGGGGGGGGGACGGGACAGGACACGACAGGGATTTCATGTTTTGAGTGTTTGGAAGAAACCCCTCCCCCTGCGAAGTAATCTGCCGGAGACCCCTCCCACCTCTGCTACAGGCCCAGGGAAGGAAAGGGTCAAGGTCAGTCACTGGGTAAGACTCCTACCAGACCCCATGCCCAAGACCCCCTCCCAAAAGACCCCTCCCATATGACTTCCTCCCCCAAGGCCCCCTCCTCTAAGACCCCCTCCCACCACACCCCCCTCTCACAAGACCCTCCCCTCCAAGTTCACCTTTTCTCTGCCCTCAGCCTCCTCAGGCTGCAGGTCCATCCCTGCCAGAGAGCACTGGATGATCCCATTTCAGTTCCCGCATCCCTTTGGATGCGGCTAAAATGACCCTAAAATTAGTGGTGTGAGAATGAGAGGCTCCCGAGCCCTCCGTGGCTGCCTGCAGAAGGAAAGCCCTCCAGCCCCACACCCGGCGGGGCCGTGGGCACAGCTGCACCGTGGTGGGGTCCCTGGTTTGGGGGCTGGATGCAAAAAGCCCACTGGAACGCCCAGCGAGAGCCACGCTGGGGCCCGTGGGCTTGTCACTCCTCGCTGAGCGGGTCCTGAGCTGCAGCAGCCCGACCGCCACGGCCGCCGGCACCAGCCACACAGCCACACAGGATGACCCCGAAACCAGCCGCTGCCCACCGTGGCTGACGCTGGCGCCCCGAAAGGCATCTGTTCGGGCCACCCGGTGCTTGAGCCCTGTGCAAAGGCCCCTGCCTTCCTGCTATGGGCTCACTGTGCTGTCTTCCAGCGTTCCAGGCAGGCAAGTGGGCTGAGAGCCAAAACCACGCAGCACATCGTGAGGACAAGGCTGTACATGGACACCAGACCTTGTACCCCGCCCCCAGCATGGAGGCTGGTTTTCTTTCGTGTTCAATATTTCCTTGGAGAGGAAACCTGGAGGGGCAGAATGTGGGGATCAGAATGGGCTTCTCAAAGGCCCCAGTGATGGTTAATCTTATGTGTCAACTAGTCTGGGCCGCGGTGCCCAGTTGCTTTGTCAAATGCCAGCCCAGATGTTGCTGCAGGGGTTTGTAGAGATGGTCAACACCTACATTCGATAATGAGGGTGGGCCTCTTCCAACCAGTTAGAGGCCTTAGGAGTGAAAACTAAAATTTCCTGGAGAAGAAGAAATTCTGCCTTAAGACTGCAGCGTAAAATTCCTACCTGATTAAGTATCTTTTAAAAATAAATAAAAAATATATTTAAAAAAAAAAATTCCTACCCAAACTCCAGCCTGCTGGGCTGCCCAATGGATTTCAGGCTCACCAGCTCCACAGTCGCATGAGGCAACTCCTGGAAATAAAGTTCTTACTATATACACACAATACCCTGTGGTTCTGTGTCTCTGGAGAACCCTGACAGGTACAGCCTGTGGGGGTTGAAGGTGTATGCCCAGAACAGTATGTGCTTAAGGTTAGTCCTCTCCTATGGTGTGGACCCATCCTGAGTGGGACCTTCTGATGAGGTTCATTCAGGGTGGGTCTTAATCCTCTTACTGGAGTCCTTTATATGAGAATGAAATTCAGACAAGGAGAGAAAAAGCCACAGAGGCAGGAAGCTGAAAGCAACAAAACCTGGAAGAGAAGAGAGATACTAGCAGATGCCGCCATGTGCCTTGCCATGTGACAGAGGAGTCCAGGATCACTGGCAGCTGGTCTTTGGGGAGAAAGCATCGCCTGATGAGGCTTTGATTTGGACATTTTCACGGCCTCAAAACTGTAAGCTAATAAATTCCCATTATTAAAGCAGCCCATTTGATTGCACCTGCTTTGAGCAGCTTTAGCAAACTAAAACGCAGCCCGCCTGGGCTATTGTCACCATTAGTAGGTTAAAAACGGCTGTGAGATCCTACCTCACGAGCACATCTCCCTCATGCACCCCGTGGGACCCCCGCCCACAGACACTCTCTCCCGAGCCTGGGTGATGGGTCCCCAGAGTTCAGGGGTGAAGTGCACTCAGGGAAGCCACTGAGCCGACGAGCCCCTTACAGTCCTGCCCCAGGGGACAGTGCCCAGGACTTCAGCAGCTGGACAGCTCCCTGTCCCCTATAGAGGCCACAGCTGGCCCGGCCGCTCTGTCCTGGGCAGGCCCCTAAGGAAGCCGAGGAAGCCAAGCTGGGCACCCCCAGCCCCGTGAGGACAGAACCCCGCCCAGAGCCTGTCACCAAGGCAGGTCGCAAGTGGCCGAGAGCAGGCTGGGGAGCCCGAGCCTCCGCGCCCACCCGCACACGCCTCTGCCTCTGGGTCTGCAGTCAAACCTGCAGGCTGTGGCGGGTTTGGGGCCCAGGATGCTGGGGAGCTGGGCGAGGCCCCGGGTGCCTGTCCCCTCCCTCCATCTCCAGGACACCCCATAAACTTCAGCTACTCAGTGTGGCGAGTCGAGGGCCATGCCCTGCCCCCAGATCAAGGGAGCTTCCCCCAAGCTGGGGTCTCGGCCGAGCAGGCAGCTGCCTCCTCGCTGCCCCTGCCCTGCCCACAGCGCCTCTTACCTCACTCCACCTGCACCTCCTCTTCTGCCCCCAGAGCCACACACCCCAGGGCCCCCCACCAGCCTCAGCCCCTCAGGCCTCTCCCTATGACCCTGAGGCCGACTGCTCAAAGCAGCCCCTTCCCGGGACCTCAGGCAAAGCCCACCCGAGTCAGACCAGGAAAGGGCAGCTCAGGGTCCAAGGAGGCGTGGCCCTAGGAACAGAGCCAGTGCGGCCCAGACCCGGCCCCCCGGGACCCCAGGACCCCCCGGCCTGTGCTGCCAGGATGGTGTTCCCCGAACGGGCTCGTCACCGCCGGGGCGGCCAAACCTTCCCGGGCAGAGCGCGTGAGCGGCTGTCCGTCCTCAGGGCGGCCAGGGCTGCTCGGTCCACGCCCTTGCCCTCAAGGACACGCGGGGACAGGCGGCCCAGAAAGACGCCTTCGGCCACGGCCACCTCCAGCCCCCGACTCGCTTGCTTGGATTCGAGTTCGTGAAATATTTTAATGGGCCGTGTTTTCTCCGTGAGGTCACGCTCACTCCTCAGCTATTTCATTATTTCAGAACTTGGAAAAATAACAAAAAGGAATTTTTGTTAAAGTAAACAGTGTAACTTAGTTCTTTTTTTTTCCAGGAAATCCCTTCATTTATCCAGACCTCCCCTGCCCTGCGTCTCCACTTGCCCTGGGTCTTGTTTTCACTGGGTGATCTCACTCCAGGCTGCTTTATCCTTTGGGGCTCCCCTGCCTCCTGGGCCTGCACCCCACATCCACTCCCCACCCAGCCCTGCCAGTGCGTTTAGCGGGAGCGAGGCTTGTTCTAGCAGCTCTGGGGGCCGGGGGTGGGAGTGGGGGACCCCCCAGCCGGGCCTAGCTCCCACCCCCCCTTCTTACAAGGTCATTGAAAGGGGTGGTAGTCAGGCTTGGTCATTTTAATAAAGGGATATTTCAGAGAAGAAACCCAGTTCTTTAGAACTCTTTCATTACTCGCTGCTGTGAACGCCATGTGCAGGTCTTTGTCCTGTACACTAATGGGGTTTTGATTGGGAATACATGGAACCTATAGAACAATTTGGGGAGAATGGAAATCTTAACAATATTCCAGGACTTGAAGATACTTGCATTAGCTTCCTGTGGCTGCTGTAACTAATGACCATTAACTGCGTGGCTTAAAACCACGGAAATGGATTCTCCCACAGTTCTGGAGACCAGACGTCCCAAATCAAGGTGTTGGCAGGGCCGTGCTCACTTCAAAGCCTCTAGAGGAGGTTCTGTCCCTTGCCTCTTCCAGTTTCTAGTGGCTCCAAAACTCCAGTCTCTGCCTCCATCTTCACATGGCCTTCTCCTCTTTCGTCTGTGTGTCTCTTATAAGGACATATCACTGGATTTAGGGCCAGCCCACCTAGATAACCCAGGATGGTGTCATCTCAAGATCCTTAATTACATCTGCAAAGACCATTTTCCAAGTAAGATAACATTCACAGGTTCCAGGGATTTGGCATGGACTTCTTTTGGGGACTGTTTTCTACCACAATATCATCTCTCTATGTAGCAGTTTGATATTATTTATGAATTCCAAGAAAAAAAAAGATATTTGATTATATTTGTAAACTGGTCTGTTCCTCTGGGTGTGATACACTTTGACTGTATTAGATTCAGCTCAGATGTCTTTGATTAAATTAAGATTACGGCTTTGATTCGACCACATCATTAGGGCGTGCAGGGTTGAGTCCCCACCCCCTTGGTGGGCTAATAAAACAGACTCTCACACGGAAGTAGACACACAGGAGAAGAACACAAAATAGAGGTAGCTCAGTAGACACAGCAGAGGCCCCGGAAAGAGAGATGAACCTGATAGTCTACAGCTGACCTTGTGGAGAGAGCAGAGGAGCTGAGCCTGGAAATAAACAAGCCCCAGGGAGAGAGAGGAGCCTCATGCCAGCCTACAGCTGAGATCAGAAGAAGCTGGGATCACGGAGCCTTAGGAGGGAAGAAGGAAGACTGAACTCTTGCAGACATCACTCGCCATCTTGCATCAACACGTGGCAACACTTTGGTAAGGAAGCAACCTTGAGGTGGACCCTTTAGGGCCCTGTGACTATAAGCTTCTACCCCAAATAAACACTCTATAAAAGCCAACAGAGCTCTGGTACTTTGCATCAGTCACCCTTTTGACTGACTAACACACAACATTTTTTCAAGTCATCTTTAATTTCTCTCCACAATATTTCACAGTTTTCAGTGTACAGGACTTACACATATTTTGCTAAATTTCAATGCTATTCTAAATAGTATTTTTTATTTCAAGTTCCAATTGTTCAATGCTAGTATATAGAAATGATGATTGATTTTGCATATTGATCTTGTCTACTGCGCCTTTGCTAACCCAGCTTACTAGCTCTGGCAGCTTTCCTGTAACCTCTTTGGGATATTCCATGTAGACCACATGTTGCCTATGGATAAAGACAGTTTTACACCTTCCTTTCCAATCTGGATACCATTTATCTCTTTTCTTGCCTTATTGCATTGACCAGGACTTCCAGTACAATGCTGAGTAGAAGTGATGAGTACAGACAGTCTTGCTTTGCTCCCAATCTTAGGGAGAAAGAGTTTCTCTTTCGCTAATAAGTACGATGTTTGTTGTAAGCACTAAGCGTCAGCCTTACTGAGTTGAATGATCACAGGCTGAGACTAGCCAAGCCTGGATCAAACTGGCTCTGTCACTTGACCCTGTGTGACTCTGGGTAAGTTGCTTCCCCTCTCTGAGTTTCCTCATTCAATGAAGGAAATAATGCTGTTAGAATGTGTTCAAATGAATGAATTAATAAACTGGAGAGGGTTTGAAAACTCTAAAGCTCTTTACAAACTGTAAGTGCCATGAGGATGTTCCTCACGCAGAGGAATCACATCTTACATGAGTGATAGGTTTTAAAGTCAGAACATGAAGTGAAAACAACACGTCATCAAACCACCCTGAGAACCCATAAAAGCATGAACCACATTTACAAGGCAACAAAGCTGGAAATTAATAACAAAATTAAAACAGAAATAGGTCCTTCTCATGGGAATTTTTTTGAAAAGATTAATTAATTTATTTATTTACTTTTATCCTTTTTTTTTTTTTTTAAGATTTTATTTATTTATTCATTTATCCCCCCCTTGCTGCTTGTGCTCGCTGGGTCAGCTAACCACGCCGTGCGGGCGGGCTTGCCCCCACCAGGAGGCCCCGGGAACCGAACCCGGGGCCTCCCATATGGTAAACGGGAGCCCTACTGATTGAGCCACAGCCGCTTCCCTACTTTTATCCTTTTTTACCACCCCCCACCCCCGGTTTTGCTGTTTCTGTGTCCATTCACTGGGCAACTCTCTGTGTTTGTTTCTTGGCCCCTCTTCTCATCCTTCTCCTCCTGTCTTCACTGGGATTCCATCCTCGGAACCTCTGATGTGGGAGAGAGGCATCCTACCACCTGCGCCACCTCAGTTCCTGGTTATTCAGTGCGTCTCGTCTTGGCTCCCCCTTGTGTCACTCTCCTGTTACGTCATCATCTTGCTGCATGGCTCGGTGGGGCCTGGCGGCTCACCCACGCATGGGGCCTGGTGGCCTCATCCGCTCACGGGGCCTGAAGGCCCACGCGTCTTCTAAATTTTTCTTTTTTTTAATTTTTACCAGGAGGTCCTGGGGATCGAGCCCAGGTCCCTCCATATGGGAGACGGACGCCCAACCATTTGAGCCACATCCACTCCCCTGCTATATCTCTCAAGGTTGGCCAAAGATACCTAGAGTTACAGTCTTTTCCCATACAGGATGGTCATATAATAAATCAGGCTTAGTTTATCACCACCATTCTAAAAACCAGACCTAGGGAGAAAAACTAGGTCTGGGGACACATGCATGGTTTCTAACATAGTGAATATTTACCCTGATTATCACAAAATCAGGACAGCGAGAATATTCACATTCACGGGAATTTTAAAACTCTATTAAACAACTCTGTGTGAAGGGAAATACAAACCAAAATTTAAGAATTACTAAGAAGTAGTGATAATGAAAGTATTTCGTATGAGAATCTATAGAATTCATTTAAAGCAATGCAAAAAGGAAAATCCATAGCCTATAAAAAAATAAGAGAATGAAATAAATGAATTAAATTCCCAACTAAAAAAATCTAGAAACAAGAATAACAAAGTAATAATGAAACAATTACAAAGGAAAACACACATACACAAAGAAAATAATAAATATGCAATCAGAAAAAAAATTAGTTAGCTGAGGTAATGGAGTCAACATAAACCTGAAACTCCCAACAAATCCTCCAAAGAAATATAAAGAATAGGAGAACAAGTCAAACCTTACAAAGCCCACATCCTCAGGATAACTAGAACTCAGTGAACGTCCAAACTTCAAATTACCTCCAAGAAGAAAAATAAACACTGAATCCTAGAAAGCCAGCTCCTGTGGTCCCATGACAAGCCCTTGTGGATAACAAGAAGGGTCAGGAAGGGAGCTCCCGGACTCTGTACCGGTTCCTCCTAAAGAAGACAAACAACGAGCAGACAATGAGGAAACAGACAAGGGAGCCATCTCAGTGTGGGGGAAAAAAAGAAGGGTCAGGAAAATCTGCCCAGAAGAGAAAAGAGGTAAGCTGAGAGCCTAAAATTGATCAAAAATATCACCAGAAAATGTCCATCCTAGGGGTGCAAATACTGTGAAAAAGTATATCAGCAAATCAGATTAATGGCTAAATGGACATAAAACCGAGCTCAGGACATGAGGATTAAACCTTGGAAACCTTGGAAACCTTGGAAAAGGCTCAAAAGGAAGAAGGAAAATGAAGGAAAAGGGGAAATTCTGCAAAAAGAGAGAAAATAAGAAGTTGAAGGACTTAAAACTTCTCCTTCACTGGACCATTGCCCACTCCAAAAAATTCCATTCAGTAAAAATCATTCTGTCTATAACAGTAAAAAATGCTCTTAAACGAGGAATCTTGTAAACCAGTTCATATTGGGGTCCAAACTCATAGAAATGTAGAGACAAAGTCTTTGTCTATACAAAACTACTAGAGGGGAAAAAGCAGGGGAAAAAAACGCTAAACAATTCACAATTCAACTAACATAAATTCCCTCCCATTAGAAAAAAAAAAAAGTTGCATCTTATACATTGCTGGCAGGAATGAAAAATGGTACAACCAATTTAGAAAATAGTTTAGCAGTTTCTTTTATGGTTAAACATGTTCATATGACTTATCCATTCCATTCCTAGATATTTACTGCAGAGGTTTAGGAAATATATATATATCACACAGTTATAAGAAATAAAACTTTATTCTAGAACTGCCGTGAAAATATCAACCATGACTTAAATTGAGCATGACCTGAGTTTTTATTTCTTTCTCTATATGGTATAGCAAGTATCATTATGTATGAGATTAGATGTAGGTTTTGCATTTTTTCAAGTTGAAGAAGTTCCCTTCTATTCCCAGTTGTCTGAGAGTTTTATTAAAGGGAAATTGAATTTTGTCAAATTCATCTTCTGTATTCATTGAAATGTGCATATGCTTTTCCCTTTTTTCTGTTAATACGGTGAGTTGCATTGACTGATTTTTTAATGTTAAGACAGCCTTGCATTCCTAAGATAAATTCAGCTTGACTGTGATTCTTCCTATACACAGGAGTGTCTATGCTCATGAGGGTTACTGGTCTGCAGTTTTGTGTTCTTGTAATGTCTTGTCTGGTTTGGGTATCAGCTTAATGTTGACCTCATAAAATGAAATGGGAAGAGTTCTTTCCTCTGCTACTTTCAAAAAGACTTTGTGATGCAAATATTCTCGCTGTCCTGATTTTGTGATAATCAGGGCAGGCTAAACATTTGCTATATTAGAAACCATGCATGTTTCCCCAGATCTAGTTTTTCTCCCCAGGTCTGGTTTTTGGAATGCTGGTGATAAACTAAGCCTGATTTATTATATGACCATCCTGTATGGGAAAAGACTGTAACTTTGGGTATCTTTGGTCAACCTTAAGAGATATAGCAGGGGGGCGGATGTGGCTTGGGTGGTTGGGCGTCTGTCTCCCATATGGAGGGACCTCGGTTCGATCTCAGGGATTTCCTGGTAAAAATTTTTTAAAAAGAAAAATATAAAAGTCGTGTGGGCCATCAGGCCCCATGCACAGGTGCACCGCCAGGCCCCATGCACGGGTGCACCATCAGGGCCCCTGAGCGGGTGAGCCACCAGGTCCCGCGAGCCACGCAGCAAGATGATGATGCAACAGGAGAGTGACAAAAGGGAGAGCCAAGATGAGACACACTGAAAAACCAGGAACTGAGGTGGTGCAGGCAGTGGAATGCCTCTGTCCCACATCGGAGGTTCTGAGGATCAAATCCCAGCAAAGACAGGAGGAGAAGGATGAGAAGAGAGGGCAAGAAATGGACACAGAGTTGCCCAGCGAATGGACACAGAAACAGCAAAAATGGGGGGCAGTTAAAAAGGGATAAAAGTAAATAAATAAATAAATCCTTTTAAAAATGTATAGGGGAGGAAAATACAGGCTATAGTTGGTGGTAACACTTTGACGATGCTCTTTCATGATTTGTTAACAAATGTTTTACAACAATGCAGGGTATTTGTGGGGCAGGGAGGGTGATGTGTGGGAGCCCTGTATGAGGTTATGAATGTTTGTTTTGTAAGTACATGATGTTTACCGAACACTTATAGTTTATTTTTGTTCATGTATGAATGATATACTTCAATAAATTGTTTTTTTAAAAAAAAAGACTTTGTGAAGAATTAGTATGTTATCTTCCTTAACTATCTGATAGATTCACCAGTGAAGCTATTTGGGTCTGGAGGTTTCTTTGAAAGAAAGTCTTTAATTGTGAATTCAATTTCTTTCATTGATATAGGGCTAGTCACGTTTTCTATTTCTTCTTGAATCAGTTTTTGTCATTTGTATACTTCAAAGAATGTGCCCATTTCATCAAAATTTTCAAATTTATTGACATAAAGTTGATTGTTATAGTCCATCATTACCACTTAAATGTCTGAAATAGGTAGTAATGCCTCCTCTTTCATTACAGATACTAATTTGTGTCTTCTCTCTTTGTTTTCTTAATCAGCCCAGCTCAAGTTTTTCAATTTTGTTGGTCTTTAAACAACACCGCTTTGGTTTCACTAATTTTTCTCTATTATTTGTCCATTTTCTATTTTATTTATCTTTATTAATTTTTATTTTCTGCTTATTTTGGGTTTAATTTGTTCTTCCTTTTTAGCTTCCCAAGGTGGATTCATACATAGTTGATGTTAAGCCTTTCTTCTTTCCAAACATGCATTTATAGCTATAAATTTCCTTCTAAGTACTGCTTTCCCTGCATCTCACAAATTTTGATATGAGTTTTTATTTTCATTCAGTTAAAATATTTTCTAATTTCTGTGATTTTTTTTTGACCTATGGTTTATTTGGAAGGCAGTGTTTAATCTCCACATATTTGGAGAATTTCATATCTTTTGGGCATTGATTCTTAATTTTGTTGTGGTCAGATAGCATACCCTATATGATTTCAACCCTTTTACGCTTGTTTCATGGCCCAACATATGGTCCATCTTTATTAATGTGCCAGGTGCACAAGAAAACAATTGTGAATTCTGCAGTTGTTGGGTGAAGTGTTCTATAACTGTTATTTAGGTGAAGTTGGTTGATACTATTGTTTAAGTATTTTATATCTCTGCTGATTTTATTCTTATTTATTCTATCATTTACTGATAGAAGAGTATTGAAATGTTCAGCTATAATTGTGGGTTTCTCTATTTCTCCTTTAAGTTCTATAGATTTTGCCTCATGTATTTGAAGCTCTGACATTGGGTGCATAAACATTTTGCATTGCTGTGTCATCTTGATGAATTGACTCCTTTATCATTATGAAATAACTATTATTTCTGATAATAGTCCTTGTTCAAAAGTCTACTTTCTCTGATGTTAATATAACCTTGTCAGTGTTATTATGATTAATGATTCATGTTTACATGAGACATCTTTTCTCATTCTTTAAAATTTAACCTGTGTCCTTTTTTTTAAGTCCATTTCTTGTTAACAGCATATAATTGGATGTTCCTTATTTTATGTAGTCTGATAACTTCTGTTTTTTAATTGGAGTGCTTATACCATTTATAGTTAATGTAATTTTCAGCACAGTTAGGTCCAATCTAACATCTTGCTCTTTGTATTCTGTTTGTCCCATTTGTTCTTTGTTCCGTTTTCCTCTTTTCTTGCCTTTTTAATTAATTATCTTTTAATATTTTGTTTTATAGTCACCATTAAATTATTAACTGTATCACCTTGTTTAATTTTTAGAGGTTAGTCTAGAATTTTCAAGATACAACTTTAAATTATGAGTCTGCCTTCAAATAACATTATACCACTTCACACTTCACATTTCACACTTTTTCCCATCCTTTGTGTTAATATTATCATATAGTTTATGTCTATAAATGTTACAATATATTGTTTTAAAATGAGGGGGGAAATCTTTTATGTTTACCCACATGCTTCCCATTTCTATCTCTTTCTGTTATTTTGTGCAGACCCAAATTTTCATCCAATATCCTTTCCTTCCACCAGAAGAATTTCCTTTAGCATTTAATATAATGCACACCTGTTGAGAACAATTTTTCTAAGCTTGTCCAAAACAAGTTTTTACTTTGCTTTAATTTTTTGAAGGATATTTTCACAAGGTGTAGAATTGTAGATTGATAGTTCTTTTCTTTCAGCACTTTAAAGATACTATTCCATTGTCTTCTAACTTGCAGAGTTTCTGATAAGAAATTTCCAAACATTCTTGCTTTTGTTCCACTATATATAATGTATCTTTTTTTCTCTAGTTGCTTTTAAGAATTTTTCTTTATCAATAGCTTTCAGCAAGTTGGGATTGTCTTCATGTTTATTCTGTCTTCGATTCACTGATCTTCTTGGATGAGTGGATTTATAGTTTTTCATCAATTTTGGAAATATTTCAGCCATTATTTCTTCAAATATATTTTTCTGCCCTCCTCTGTCTACTCTCCTTCTGGTACTCCAAGTTCACATATGTTAGACTCTAATGTCCAAAAGCAGTTATTCAATTTTCTAGTTTATAATGGCAAGGTAATTCCACATCCTGTTGCTCTGTTATAGTCAGAAGTGGAAGTCATCATTTTCTTTCTGTAAACTCCTGTGCACTCAGAAACAACCATCACACGTCACAGTCCTCGAAGTCACAAAGTTCAAGTCCAGTCACCATTTGGTCCCCAAGGAAAACACACACGTCATCACAATCAATCCCAAGTGCTACTTTGATTAATCATGATGCCACTGCATGGCATGGATTACTTGCCTCACCAAGGTCAAGGCCAAGGACACAACCAAACCAATCCCAAAGGGCATGCATGCTCTGGGACCAATTTCAGTACGAGCAAGAACACAGTCAGGATGCAAAAACTACATCTTATTTTTTTTTTTTTAAAGAAATTAGTGTTATTCTTAATAACATGTAAAAAAAATTCCTTTATGAAAATGAATGCTTGCTTGCACTTACATTTAGAACTATTAAGAAGAACTGAGGCACAATAAAACTAAGTGCACAAAGAGAAAATATTTGAAATAGAACAATTTTCAGCGTGATTGAAACACTTCACTGTTAGATATGACTCACGACAGAATCAGAGAACTACTTTTTCATGTTATAGAGCATTTCGCACACCAGGGACTGGCCAGTCAAGGCATGTTTTACGTCTAATATGTAGTGTGGTACTAAAGTAGCATGAAAAGTAAAGTTCTGATTTTTTAATTCACTTGTAATATTGTTTTTTTTAGGTCAGAATTTATGCACTAACATTTAAAACAGAATCTAAATTAAAGCAAGTTTGTTGCGTTATCATAATAAATTTCATTTCACTGATTAAATGCTTATGCAAATTAGTTTGCTGGAGTTATCATAATAAAATATATGATCATCTTTCTTAACAAATCAATTTTACTGATGCATATTAATAAAGCATAAGCCCATCCAAAGTGTACAATCAATGGTATTTGGTGTAACCACATATTTGTGCATTCATCATGTAATCATTCTTTGAGCACTTTCATTATTCCAATAAATAATAAACAAAAAACAAACAAACAAAACAGATCACCTCTCAATCTCTCTATGCTTCCCCTGCCGTACGTAGCTGCTATTCTGTTTCCTTTTCTCCAGTATATTTGTATTTATATTTTATAAAAACAATCTTATATATGCAAAATCACCCATATTCATGTTTTACATGAGGTTTTACTATCTTATGCAGTCCCATGTTACACTTTTTAGCTTTCCTTCTAGTAATATACATGACCTTATATTTTCCCTTTCAACGACTGTCATACCCAAATAATAGCTCTGCTAGTTACAAACACCCTGATATGCTTTCACCATTTCTATTCATTTCCAAAGATTTTCACAACCTTTATACCAGTTCTGCACAGATTAACCCCATAGCTTTCCATTCTCTAGCCTCCTTCTATTTTCTGGTGTCCTATATTCTAATTATTAACTCCATGAGTTTACACAATTTATTTAGTTCATAATAGCACAATCATACAGTATTTGTCCTTTTGTGTCTGGCTTGCTTCACTCAACATAATGTCCTCCAGGTTCATCCACACTGTCATATGCTTCAAGACTTCATTTCCTCTTACCACTGCATAATATTCCATTGTGTGTATACACCACAATTTGTTTATGCATTCATCAGTTGATGGACACCTGAGTTGTTTCCAACTTTTGGCAATCGTGAATAATGCTGCTATGAAAATCGGTGAGCATATAACATTGATTTTTAGTGAACAGACTGGCTTTTCTGCTAAAGTCAAATTAACTTCAAAGCAAAAGCATGTTATTTACTCTCTGAA
>JAKSZT010035276.1:0-17077 GCA_026826555.1 Tolypeutes matacus | reverse complement strand
ATTGGGGTACGGTGTGCTTCTTGGACATGTAAGTTCATTTCTTTCATGAGAATTGGGAAATTTTCAGCTATTATTTCCTCAAATACTCTTTCTGCCCTTTTTCCTTTCTCTTCTCCTTCTGGAACTCCAATGACATGTATGTTCTTGTGTTTTGTGTTGTCATTCAACTCTCTGAGCCCCTGCTCAATTTTTTCCATTCTTTTCTCTCTCTCTTCTTTTCTGTCTTCAATTTTAGCTGCTCTGTCTTCAGTATCACTTATTCTTTCTTCTATCATTTCGAGTCTGCTGTTGTATGCTTCAAATGTATTTTTGACTTCACCTATTGTGTCTTTCATTCCCATGAACTCCGTTAATTTTCTGTTCATGATTTCAAATTCTTCTTTACGTTCACTCAATGACTTCTTGATGTCATTGATCTCTTTAACTATATTCTCTTTCAGCTCATTAATTTGATTTTGGAAATGTGTGCTCATCTCACTGATTAGTTCTCTCAAATTCTGCATCTCTTCTGGGACTTTGCTGTATTCCTTTTCTTGGGCCATGTCTTCTATTTTCTTAGTATGGCCCGTAATTTTTTGTTGGTGCTTAGGCATCTGGTTAGTTTGTATTTTACTTAGATGCTCTATCTCTTTCTCTTTTATGGGGTTTTAGTGGCAGGCGGCTGTGAGTTACCACCGCTCTTTGAATTTTGGCTCAACCTTGATTGTTAAGATTGTTCTGCTGGTTGCTCAAAACTGGGCACTGGACCCAGTGATTGGTTGTAGAGTCGTTTCCTAGGGCCTTGGGCAGGGAGGCTATAGAGGCCAGGAAAAGCCTCTCTTACTTATTAATTTTCTTGTGTGCACTTCCTTGGTCTGCCAGGAGATGGCGCTTGTTGGCAGCTCTCAATTCAATGCCTGGTCTGAGCTTATTTGTTGTGACACAGACCAGATCAATGTGATAGAGCTTCCTGTCTGGGGGCTAAGAGCCCTGTGATTCAAACTTTCTGAGACCGTTCTCCAGACTTCTCTCGTAGCGCCCCCCTTTTCCCAGCTAGGAAATATTTCCTCTCCCTTCTGAATCCTCAACAATCAGTCCCTGTTAGTAGAGGAGGAGATTGGGAGGTTTGTATAGCTTTAGCCCCTTGCAGGCTCCAAGGCAAACCATGGCGCAGCCCCACCCAGCCTGGAAGGGCTCTCGGGTCAGGGCAGACCAATCCTGGGAGTCTAAAGCGGGTCAGCCCCAGGCTCTCTCTCCCCTCTCCTGTGGAGTCCTCAACAATTAGTCCTGGCTAGAAGAGAGGGAGGTTGCGAGGGTCGGATTTCTCCAGTCCTTTCTAGGCTCCCAGGGCAAACCGCCCTGTGGAAGGGTCCATGGGGCTCTGCAGCCCAAATTTCAGGTCAGAACCTGAGTCAGCCTAAGGTTGTGTCCCTCTCTCTCCCCTTTCTGGGAGTGGCAGATCCCTGAAGCCCCCTTTGTCTGTGGTTGCAGGCCCAGGGGCCCGAGAATTCTGAAGAGTGTGGGGGAGGGTGCCGGCAGCAGCAGAAGCTGCTACTTGCAACTCACAGTTCTGTAGTCGCGATTTCCCTCTTCTGTCCCTCTCTCCCCTGGGTGGTGTGCAGCCTTCACCTGCTGACCTAAACCCTAGAAGATCTTTATCGGGGCTGTTTCAGCTTGTCCTCTAGCTATTTTTCTGGAGAAGAGATTCCCATGTCTTACTAGTCCGCCATCTTCCCGCCGGAATTCCTCCACTGATATTTAAAATATAATGATAATGCAGGACTTTCTTCTGCCATTTTGCTATTTGGTCTTTGTAAGTCTTATACCATTTTCGTCCCTCAAAAAATATACCTACTTTCATATTTATTTTATTTTTTTGTATTGTTATCATTTTGAGTCCTTTCTCATTTCTTTCTGTATATATTTTTCATACATTTCTTTGTGGTTATCTTGGGGCTTAAATTTCACATCCTAACTCTATAACAATCACGTTTGATTTGATAACAGCTTAACTTCAATGGTATCCTGTACCCCTTAGTCCCCCCACCTTTTTGTTGTACTTGTTGCAAATTATATCTTTATACATTTTCCAAAATCATGGATTTATCATTATATTTTGTATATTTGCATTTTCAAACCTGTAAGAAGTAAAAAGTGGAGTACATACCAAAAAATGTAATACAATAATACTGGCACTTATAATTGCCTGTATGGTTACCTTTACCTGAGGTCTTCCTTTCTCTATGCTGCTTCAGCCCACTGCCTAGTGTCCTTTCCTTTCAGTCTGAAGACCTCCCTTTAGCGTTGCTTGTTAGGGCACGTCTACTGGTGATGAACTTCCTCAGCTTTTGGTTATCTGGGAATGTCTTTATCTCTCCCTCATTTTTGAAAGAAAGATTCGCCAGATATAAAAATTTTTGTTTGGCAATTGTTTTCTTTTAGCACTTCAGATATTTCATCCCACTGCCTTCTTGCCTCCATGGTATCTGATGAGAAACAGCAAACTAATATATGGCCACAGTCCATCTCTGATGGTTCATCTTGAGCAGTTTCTGATTCCTCAATTCAAGAAAGAACAAGCCCACCTAGGCTTGCTGGAGACAGTGAGGGTCTGGATTTTCACACTTGTCATGCTTTCTGCCACGTCTGCCATATTTTGATCCCACGTTTACATAGTGTGCACCTAAGTAGTAATCATACCTTTAGTATCTTTATTTTATTTTATTTTATTTTATTTTATTTTTTTTTTTTTTTTTTTTTACCGGGAGGTACCGGGGATCGAACCCCGGTCTCTCCATATGGTAGACGGACGCCGAACCTCTTGAGCCACATCCGTTTCCCAAAGAATTATTTTATTTATTTATCTCTCCCCACCCCCTTGTTGTTTGCACTTGATGTGTCTGTTCATTTTCTTTGTTTCTTTAGGAGGACCCAGGAACTGAACCCAGGACCTCCACTGTGGGAGAGAGGCACCTAATCGTTTAAGCCACCTCCGTTCCCCCTTTAGTATCTTTACTAGCTCAGTTTATTCAGATGTTTATACCCTCCAGATTGTCAGAGCTCTGCTTCTAGCCTTTGGTCATTTTTTCTTGTTGGATGTCTCCCTCTTCTTCTTCTAACTCTTAAAGTTGGAATAAAACATACATGCAGTGAAGTGTGTAAACTGCACAAGCATACAACTCGATGAATTCTTACAATCGGATACATTCCTGTACCCAGCACCCAGATCAGGGAGAGAACATTTTCAGGACCCCAGAAGGCTCCCGCCTGCCTCTTCCGAGTCAGACCTCCTTCCCCAGATGTAATCACTGTTCTAAAACCCATCACCAGGGAAGCGGCTGTGGCTCAATCAGTAGGGCTCCCGTTTACCATATGGGAGGCCCCGGGTTCGGTTCCCGGGGCCTCCTGGTGAGGGCGGGCCCGCCTGCGTGGCGTGGTTGGCTGACCCGGTGAGCGCAAGCAGCAAGGGGGGGATAAATGAATGAATAAATAAAATCTTTAAAAAAATAAAAATAAAAATAAAAAAAAAAAAATAAAACCCATCACTGTAGATTAGGATTGCCTGTTCCTAAACTTCATATCAACAGACTCGTACAGAATGTTCTCTTTGGGGTCTGGCTTTCTTTCATTCAAAGTAATGTCTGTGAGATGCACCACATTGTTGTATGTGGCAGTACTTTGTTCTTTTTTATTGCCAAAAAGTAGTCTAAAAAAAAAAAAAAGTATTCTACAGTCAAATCTAGCACACTTTGTTTATCCATCCACCCGTCACTGACAGGCACGTGAACTGTCTTCAAGCTTTGCCTTGAACACTGGTACAAGCCATTTTATATGGGGAATAGTTAGGAGTGGAACTTCTGGGTCATAGAGCAGGCGGATGTTTACCCTTAGGAGAAACTAACAGCTATTTTAAGTGACTGCACCATTTGACAGTCCCCTCCCTGCTCTGCACCCCCACACACACTCCAATGTGTGAAAGTTCCAGAAGCCTACATCCTTGCTCCTGCTTGACAGGCTCTTCTCTTTTCTTTCACTTTTATTTCCTTTTTTCTTTTTAATTTTAGCCATTCTGGTAGGGTTCTAAAGGTATTTTATCATGGTTTTAATTGTCTTTCTCTTAGGAGTAATGATGCCAAGCATCTTTCTATGTGCTTATTGGTCATTTTTTAATTTTTATTTTAATTTTTTTGAAGTATCTGTGCAAGTCTTTCCCATTGTATTAATTTCCCGTTTGATGCTGTAACAAGTTAGCCCAAACCTGGTGACTTAAAACAATTCACATTTATTCTCTTTCAGTTCTGCAGGCCAGAAGTCCGAGATCCTGGGCTAAACTCCAGGTGTCAGCAGGGCCGTGCTCCCTCCGGGAGCTCTAGGGGACAATCCCTTCTTTGCCTCTCCCAGCTTCTGGGGGCTGCTGGCACTTCTTGGCTGTAGCTGCAGCGCTCCCCTCTCCGCCCCTCTGGTCACGTGGCCTCTGCCTTCTCTGTGATTGTATTAGCTTCCCATGGCTGCTGTAACAAATGCCACACACATGGTGGCTTAAAACAGTGTCGGTTTATTCTCTCACGGTCCTGGAGGCCAGAACCCCAAAAGCAAGGTGTCTGCAGGGCCGCGCTCCCTCTGAAGGCTCCTCCAGCTTCCGATGGCTCCAGGTGTCCCTTGGCTTGTGGCTGCATCACATCCGTCCCTGCCTCCCTCTGCGCATGGCCTTCTCTGCGTGTCTATGGCGTCCCCTCTTCTATCTCTTATAAGAACATTTGTCGGGAAGCAGCTGTGGCTCAGCTGGTTGGACTCCCATTTACCATGTGGGAGGCCCCGGGTTCAATTCCTGGGGCCCCTGGTGAAGGCAAGCCGGCCCGCGCTGTGCAGGGAAATGATGCAACAAAGGGACACAAGCAGACACAGAAAAAGCACAGCAAAATGGACACAGTGAGCACAAGCAGCAAGGGGGGGATAAATAAATAAATAAAATAAATCTTTAAAAAAAAAAAAAAAAAGAACATTTGTCATTGGCTTTAGGGGCCACCTGGATAATGCAGGATAATCTCCTTATCTCAAAACCCTTAACTTAATCACATCTGCAGAGTCCCTTTGCCAGATGAGGTCACGCTCACAAGTCCCAGGGATGGGGCTCTGCTTGTATTTGGGGTCCAGGATTTAGCCTCGCCCACCCATGCTTTCCTAGGCTGTGCAGTCTTCTTACTCGGCATCTGTGCATGTTCTCCACATAACCTTCACGCTACCCCCTAGTTTGAGGTGGGCATACTTTCTGACAAACCCCTTTTTGGGGTCTTGGGTGAGGGGCTTGCCATGGGGGGGCATGGACTGCGCTCCCCTGATGATCCCTAGAGAGTTGAGCCCATTTTCAGTTCTCTATTGGACATTTGAGTTTCTTGTGAGAAATGCCTGTTTCCCTTGGGCTTAATATTTCTTTATTGTGTCTTTTGTCCTACAAAATCTTTTCAGTTTTAATGAATTGGATTTTCCCCCATCTTTTCCTTTGTGGCTCTTACATTTCCTGCCTTGTTTGGAAAGGACTTCTTCACCCCAAATCAAGAGCACCTCCATCCCCAGAGCACAGGATGATTGTGACCCTCATTCTGCAGAGGAGGAGACCGAGACACAGCGAAATGTCTCTCTCCCCTTTCTTCCCTGGGTGAAGGAGTTTGCATGACTCACATCTTAGGATCCTTGCTCTCTGTGTCGGGATCCCTCCAAACCACCCTCAGGCTCACTGATTTTCTAGAAGGCCTCACAGGGCTCAGGAAAGCAGATAAATTCATTGCTGCAGGTTATTACAGTGAAAGGATACAAATTAAAGCTAGCAAAGGAAAAAGGTGCAGAGGGAGTATCCTGGAGAGACCAGGCGTGAGCTTCCAGGTGTCTTTGCCCCATGGAGTTGTGTGGACAATTATTGCACTGAATTCTCCCAGCAATAATGTGTGACAACACGTGCAAAGTGTTGCCACCCAGAGCAGCTGCCCTGATCTTCCAGGTTCAGGGTTTATATTGGGGTCTGTACATGGGCATGCAGCACCTATGTGACTGACCTTAGCCACTCAGTCTCCAGGCCCCTAGAAGTTAAATCCGATACAGTGTGGCCCAGGGCCTCAAAGAGTCTTATAAGGCAGAATATCCCAAGGACTCGGAGGTTACTGCCAGGGGCTGGCCAGGGGCCGTGAAGATAGACCTTTCCTTGGAACATGAAGAGTCTGAGCAGCCCAGGCCTGCCGAGTTAGCCCTTTCCTGCCCACACTCCTTACAGGTGGTTGCTCTGGTTTACCAGGGCTGCCATGACAAATACCACTCAATGGGATGTCTTAAATAACAGGCATTTTTTTTCTTTTTTTAAATTTTACCGGGAGGTCCCGGGGATCGAACCCAGGTCCCTCCATATGGGAGACGGACGCCCAACCAGTTGAGCCACATCCGACCCCAAATAACAGGCATTTATTGGCTCACAATTTTGAGGCTAGAAGAAGTCCAAAATCAAGCTATTGACCAGGCTTGCTTTCTCCTGGAAGTTTGTAGCTGGCTGCCGGCAAGCCTCCACTGGTATGTCTGCCTCCCATCACATGGCAATGTCCTCTCCTTTCTGGTTTCTGTGATTTCCAGGTTCTCTTTTTTTTTTTGAGGTACTGGGGCCAAGGATTGAACTGGGACTTTGTAGGTGGGAAGCTGCCACTCAACCACTGAGCCACATTGGTTCCCCTGAGTTGGTTTTTTTCATTTGTTTGCTTGTTGTTTGTTTTTTTTGTTTTTAGGAGGCACCCGGGACCAAACCCGGGACCGAACCCAGGACCTCCCATGTGGGAGAAGGCGCTCAACCGCTTGAGCCACATCCATTCCCCCAGGTTCTCTTTATATGGCCTCACAATTTGTCTCAAGACTCACCCTACTTCAGTTGGCCACACCTTAAATAAAAATAACATCCTAGGGAAGAGGCTGTGGCTCAATCAGTAGGGCTTCCGTTTACCATATGGGAGGCCCCAGGTTCAGTTCCCGGGGCCTCCTGGTGAAGGCAAGCCCGCCCGCACGGCGTGGTTAGCTGACCCAGTGAGCACAAGCAGCGAGGGGGGGATAAATGAATAAATAAATAAAATCTTTAAAAAAAAAAAATAATAATAACATCCTAAAAAAAATACAAACACAAAAGAAAAAAAATAAAAATAACATCTTCAAAATGTCCTATTGGCAATGAGTACACCCCCACAGGGACGTGGATTAAGATTAGGAACAAGTGTTTGTTAGGGTACAAACATCAGTCTACCACAAAAGGTGTATCATTTCCCCGGTTTGAAGATGAGGAAACTAAGGCAAGGAGAGACCAAGTCCTTGGCCTGGGGCCATACAGCCAGGAGGATTTGGAGCCTCCCAGCCCCCCTTGTATACAGGCAGTGCTCCAGAGTGGGCGGGGTTCAGGTGGGGGAGTCCAGGAGACTGGGGGAGCCTGATGGGGGTCCCCCACCCAGCCCAGGAGTGAGCCAGGTTCCGAGACGGGTAAAAGGCATTCCAAGCAGAGGGAACAGCATGTGCAAAGGCCCAGAGAAGGCGTGGGAAAGGCATGTGCAAAAAACAGGAAAATTTCATTATGTTGATTAAGAGTATGTAGGCTGCATAGTGGGGCAGGTGTGAGAAGGTGAAGGGGTCCAGGGAGGGACACTGAGGCCTGCAGCGACTGGACACAACAGAGCTGATACCACCCTGAGATCTCAGAAGGGCACGGCAAGCAGTTCCCCGGTGGGCAGGTGCAGGAATTGCATCCTTAGGTCAAGGGCACGGCTGCTGCAGCCCAGCCAAGAGGCAGGGGCAGGGAAGACATAGATGGACCTCTACCTTCTCCTGCCCCCTCCTCTCCTGCCAGCACTGCCCAAAGTTCACGCCAACCAGAACACAAGGGACAGGCCCTGGTGAGACCATCCTGGCGCTCAGCCTCCTGGGTGCAGACAGGGTGGAGGGTGGAGGGCATCACTCCCAGTTAGGAGGGGAGAGGGAAAGGTCTCCACGGGCCCCAGGAAGCAGGGCCTTGGAAGGGGAAGCAGCCAGTGGGGTCAGGGCTAATCTAGAGTTCCTGGATGTCCGTCCTGCAGCCTGCAGCCTGTGACTTCTTTGACCACCTGGGGATGATGATGATCTTTCTCTGGGTTGGCAGCACCTCTGTGTGGGGCGACACACAGGGTAGAAAGCTCGGCAGCAGCTCCACCAGGGCAGGGGGTCCAGGACCACAGGCTGCCACATAGCCGCCACCTCTCATTTCTGACCCCCAGCACCTCACCTGAACCAGCCAGAAACAGCTCAGCCTGCGGCCTCTGCCCCTCCCCCGTTCCTTCTTTCTCTTGCATCCATTCATCTTATTTTTTTTGGTAATAGCTTTATTGAGATGTAATTCACATGCCATACAACTCATTGAAAGTGGACAACCCAGTGGTTTTTAGTATATTCACAGGGTCATGAAGCCATCACCACAATTTTAGAAGATTTTCTTCACCTCCACATGAAAGCCCGCAGCCCTTACCCCTCACCTCCCCACCTCACCCCACGCCCCGCCCTAAGCACCCTCAGATTTGCCTCTTCTGGATATTTCTTGTAAGTGGGATCATGTACTATGTAGCCTTTTGTGTCTGGCCTCCTTTATTCAGCATCATATTTTCAAGGTTCCTCTTTGCTGGAGCCTGCACCAGAACTCATTCCTTCTTAGGACCCAATGCTGTTCCATGCCATGAAGACACTGCATTTTGTTTATTTGTTCATCCCTTGATGGGCATTTGGGTTGCTTCCACTTGGAACTATTATGAATAATGCTGGGACGAACATTTGTGTACGAGTTTTTGTGTAAGTGTGTGTTTTCATTGCTCTTGGGAGTCCACGTAGGGGTGGAATTGCTGGGTGCCCTAGGAGCTCTGTGGTTAATCTTCCCAGGAGCTGCCAGGCTGCTTTCCTAAGCCTGCCTTTGCCATTCCCACTAGTGTGAGGGCTCCCCTCTCGCCCCTCCTCCTCATTATCTGACTGATTGTAGCCATCCCAGAGGGTGTGAAGCGGTGGCTCAGTGTGGCTGTCATTTGCATTTCTCTGCATCTCTTCCTCTTCTATACCCATGTGGCAGGTCTCCAGGGACCTCTGGCCCCTTTTGCTCTGGCTGCCTTCTGTCTCTCCAGCCTTCTTCCTGGGCGGTGAGGTGCATTCTTCTGACTGAGCTGAGGCCTCAGGCCCTCAGAGACGCTGGCCTCTGCCCCGCTCTTCCTTCCTCACGCCCTGTCCCCACCCCACCCCCGACCCCTGCAGTTCCGCCTCATCATCCCCATCATCACCCCACCCCGTGAGTCCCGGGATTTGGGGACTCAGGGTCTGGCTGCCGCCTGCACTTGGCGGCTGTCTCCCACATTCCTTCCGTCTCTTGCCCCTTCACCTCCAAAAGGAGATCGCTTTTGATCTTTTCTGCTTTTATGACCCCTGTGGACCCCTTCACCTTCACCACACATACCTAGGACTGTTGTATGAGCAAGAAAGAAACTCTGCTCCTTTGGCACTGTCACACATTTTGGGTCTCCTGGGTACAGCATGGGGTCCCTAACTATAGACCTCTGGCAGTAAAGGGCTCACTCAGCAGACTGCGGTTGCTCAAGCCCAGCACATCCCCAAGAAAGTGCTCCCACTAGGACCAAGACTAATGCCATACCATCAAGAGGTCATCTAGAACCCAGCAGTGGCTCTGGAGTCAGCCAGGCCAGAGTTCAAGCCCTGTTCTCCCCACTCCTGCTGTGTGGCCTCAGGCAATTGACTTCACCTCTCTGGGTCACTTTTCCTATCTCTGAAGTCAGGTTTTTTTTTGTTTTGTTTTGTTTTTGTTTTTTGACGTACTGGGACCAGGGATTGAACCTGGGACCTCGAATGTGGGAGGCCAGCACTCAACCACTGAGCCACATCGGCGTCCCTGAGTTGGCTCCCTCCTCTGTTTGCTCGTTGTTTGCTCGTTTTTTTTTTTTTCCCAACTTTATTTTGTACATTTAATAATTGAAAACATAAACAATTAAAAACTAAAAAGTAAACACAGATGAATAAATATATACATTTCTCAATTAAATGTAATGGATACATGTAAATTTTTTGTTTGTTTGTTTTTTTGTGAATCAAACAATATATTTGGTTCATAGTAATGCATTCATACAGTATTTGTCCTTTTGTGTCTGGCTTGCTTCACTCAACATAATGTCCTCCAGGTTCATCCATGTTGCCATATGCTTTATGACTTCATTTCTTCTTACAGCTGCATAATATTCCATCATGTGAGTAGACCACAGTTTGTTTATCCATTCATCTGTTGATGGACACCTGGGTTGTTTCCAACTTTTGGCAATGGTGAATAATGTGGCTATGAACATCGGTGTGCAGATGTCTGTTCGTGTCACTGCTCTCAGTTCTTCTGGGTATATACGCAGTAGTGGTATTGCAGAGTCACGTGGCAAGTCTATATTCAACTTCTTTAGGAACTGCCAAACAGTCCTCCATAGTGGTTATACCATCCTGCATTCCCAAAAACAGTGGAGAAGTGTTCCTATCTCTCCACATCCTCTCCAACACTTGTAGTTCTCTGCCTTTTTCATAGTGGCCATTCTGATAGGTGTGAAATGATATCTCATTGTAGTTTTGATTTGCATTTCCCTAATCATGAGTGATGTTGAGCATTTCTTCATGTGTTTTTTTGCCATTTGTATTTCTTCTTTGGAGAAATGTCTATTCAAGTCTTTGGCCCATTTTTTAATTGGGTCATTTGTCTTTTTATTGTTGAGTTGTAACATCTCTTTATATATCCTGGATATTAAACCCTTATCAGATATGTGATTTCCAAATATTTTTTCCCATTGAGTCGGCTGCCTTTTCACCCTTCTGACAAATTCCTGTGAGGTGCAAAAGTATTTAATTTTGAGGAGGTCCCATTTATCTACTTTTTCTTTTGTTGCACGTGCTTTGGGTGTGAGGTCCAAGAAACCACCACTTACTACAAGGTCTTGAAGATGTTTCCCTACATTTTCTTCTAGTAGTTTTATGGTCCTGGCTTTTATATTTAGATCTTTGATCCATTTTGAGTTGATTCTTGTATAGGGGGTGAGACAGGGGTCCTCTTTCATTCTTTCGGTTATGGATATCCAGTTCTCCCAACACCATTTGTTGAAGAGACTGTTTTTTCCCATCAGTGTGGGCTTGGTAGGTTTGTCAAAAACCAGTTGACTGTATAGGTGAGGGTATATTTCTGGATTCTCAATTCTATTCCACTGATCGATATGTCTATCTTTATGCCAGTACCATGCTGTTTTGACCACTGTAGCTTTGTAGTATGTTTCAAGGTCAGGCAGTGAAATTCCTCCCACATTGCTATTCTTTTTTACAATGCTTTTGGCTATTCGGGTGCACTTACCCTTCCAGATGAATTTGGTAATTGCCTTCTCTAATTCTGTAAAGTCAGCTGTTGGGATTTTGATTGGTATTGCATTGAATCTATAAATCAGTTTGGGCAAGATTGACATCTACACAATATTTATTCTTCCAATCCATGAACACGGAATGTCTTTCCATTTGTTTAGGTCTTTTTAAATTTCTTTTAGCATTGTTTTGTAGTTTTCTGCATATAGGTCCTGTACTTCCTTGGTTAAATTAACTCCTAGGTATTTGAGTCTTTTTGTTGCTATTGAAAATGGAATTTTCCTCCTGATTTCCTCCTCAGATTGTTCAGTACTAGTGTACAAAAACATTAATGATTTTTGCGTGTTGATCTGATATCCTGCCACTTTGCTGAACTCATTTATTAGTTCAAGTAGCTTTGTTGTGGATACTTCAGGATTTTCTAAATACAGGATCATGTCATCCGCAAACAGTAAGAGTTTTAATTCCTCTTTTCCTATTTGGACGCCTTTAATTTTTTTGTCTTGTCTAATTGCCCTAGCTAGAACTTCTAGTACAATGTTGAATAACAATGGTGACAGTGGGCATCCTTGTCTTGTTCCTGATCTTAGGGGGAAAGCTTTCAACCTTTCCCCATTGAGTATGATGTTGGCTGTGGGTTTTTCATATATGCCTTTTATCATATTGAGGAATTTTCCTTTTATTCCTATCTTTTGAAGTATTTTGATCAAAAAAGGATGTTGGATTTTGTCGAATGCCTTTTCTGCATCTATTGAGATGATCATGGTGGTTTTTTTCCTTCAACTTGTTAATGTGGTGTATTACATTGATTGATTTTCTTATGTTGAACCAGCCTTGCATACCAGGAATAAATACCACTTGGTTGTGATGTATAAGTCTTTTGATATGCTATTGGATTCGATTTGCAGGTATTTTGTTGAGAATTTTTGCATCTATGTTCATGAGAGAGATTGGTCTGTAATGTTCTTTTCTTGTGGAATCTTTATCCGGCTTTGGTATTAGGGTGATGTTGGCTTCATAAAATGTGTTGGGTAATTTTCCCTCCTCTTCAATTTTTTGGAAGAGTTTAAACAGGATTGGTGTTAATTATTTTAGAAATGCTTGGTAGAACTCACCTGTGAAGCCATCTGGTCCTGGACTTTTCTTTGCTGGGAGATTTTTGATGACGGATTCAATCTCCTTCATTGTGATTGGTTTGTTAAGTTCTTGTATTTCTTGTTTTGTCAGTGTAGGTTGGTTATGAATTTCTAGAAATTTGTCCATTTCATCCAGGTTGTCTAGTTTGTTGGCATATAGTTTCTCATAATATCCTCTTATGATTCTTTTTATTTCTGTGAGGTTATTTGTAATTTCCCCCCTTTCATTTCTGATTGTATTTATTTGCATCTTCTCTCTTTTTTTCTTTGTTAGTCTAGCAAGGGGTTTGTCAATTTTATTGATCTTCTCAAAGAACCAGCTTTTGGTTTTGTTGATTTTCTCTATTGCTTTTCTGTTCTCATTTTCATTTATTTCTGCTCTAATCTTTATTATTTCTTTCCTTCTTTTTGCTTTGGAATTGGTTTGCTGTTCTTTTTCTAGTTTCTCAAGTTGTTCAGTTAAATCTTTGAGTTTAGCTCTTTCTTGTTTCTTAATATAGGCATTTAGGGCTATAAATATCCCTCTCAAGACTGCCTTTGCTGTATCCCATAAGTTTTGATATGTTGTATTCTCATTTTCATTTGTCTCAATATATTTACTGATTTCACTTGCAATTTCTTCTTTGACCCACTGAATATTTCGGAGTGTGTTGTTCAGTCTCTACATATTTGCAAATTTACTTTTTTCCTGTCTGTTATTGATTTCTAGTTTCATTCCATTATGATCTGAGAAGGTGCTTTGTATAATTTCAATCTTTTTATATTTATTGAGAGCTGTATTGTGACCTAACATGTGGTCTGTCCTGGAGAAAGATCCATGGGCACTTGAGAAGAATGTATAACCTGCTGAGTTTGGATGCAGTGTTCTGTATATGTCTCTTAGGTCTAACTTGTTTATCATATTGTTCAAGTTCTCTGTTTCCTTGTTGATCTTCTGTCTAGTTGTGCTATCTAATGATGTGAGAGGGGTGTTGAAGTCTCCGACGATTATTGTAGAAATGTCTATTTCTCCCTTCAGTTTTGCCAGTTTGTCTCATATATTTTGGGGCACCCTGGTTAGGTGCGTAGATATTTATGACTGTTATATCTTCCTGGAGGATCGTCCCTTTTATTAATATATAATGGCCTTCCGCATCTCATCACTTTTTTTGCATTTGAAGTCTGTTTTGTCTGATATTAGTATAGCTACCCCGGCTATTTTCTGTTTACTATTCGCATGCAGTATCTTTTTCCAACCTTTTACTTTCAGCCGGCTTGTATCCTTGTGTCTGAGGTGAGTTTCTTGTAAGCAGCATATGGGTGGCTCATGTTTTTTTATCCACTCTGTCAGCCTGTATCTTTTGATTGGGGAATTTAATCCATTGACATTCAATGATATTACTGAAAATGCACTATTTATTTCCTCCATTTTTTTCTTTGGTTTTCATATGTCATCTTATTTTTGTCTTTCTTTTTACTCTTTTGGTTATCCTTTCTGCTTTTCTTTCTTCTGATTGAGCCACAGCCGCTTCCCGTTTTTTCTTTCTTCTATACTCTCCTCCAAGCCTCTCTCTCCTGTCTTTTTCTTCCAGGTTCTAAGGCTTCCTTTAATATTTCCTGCAAAGGTGGATTCTTTTTTGCAAACTCTCTTAGTTTCTGTTTGTTTGTGAATACTTTATATTCACCTTTATATTTGAAGGACGGTTTTGCTGGATAAAGAATTCTCGGCTGGCAGTTTTTCTCTTTCAGTTTCCTAATTGTATCATACCACTGTCTTCTCGCCTCCATGGTTTCTGAAGAGAAATCTGCACAAAGTCTTACTGGACGTCCTTTGTACGTGATCGTTTGCTTCTCTCTTGCTGCTCTGAGAATTTTCTCTTTATCTTTTACATTTGACATTCTGAATAATATGTGTCTTAGCGTAATCTATTTGGATTTATTCTCATTGGGGTACGGTGTGCTTCTTGGACATGTAAGTTCATTTCTTTCATGAGAATTGGGAAATTTTCAGCTATTATTTCCTCAAATACTCTTTCTGCCCTTTTTCCTTTCTCTTCTCCTTCTGGAACTCCAATGACATGTATGTTCTTGTGTTTTGTGTTGTCATTCAACTCTCTGAGCCCCTGCTCAATTTTTTCCATTCTTTTCTCTCTCTCTTCTTTTCTGTCTTCAATTTTAGCTGCTCTGTCTTCAGTATCACTTATTCTTTCTTCTATCATTTCGAGTCTGCTGTTGTATGCTTCAAATGTATTTTTGACTTCACCTATTGTGTCTTTCATTCCCATGAACTCCGTTAATTTTCTGTTCATGATTTCAAATTCTTCTTTACGTTCACTCAATGACTTCTTGATGTCATTGATCTCTTTAACTATATTCTCTTTCAGCTCATTAATTTGATTTTGGAAATGTGTGCTCATCTCACTGATTAGTTCTCTCAAATTCTGCATCTCTTCTGGGACTTTGCTGTATTCCTTTTCTTGGGCCATGTCTTCTATTTTCTTAGTATGGCCCGTAATTTTTTGTTGGTGCTTAGGCATCTGGTTAGTTTGTATTTTACTTAGATGCTCTATCTCTTTCTCTTTTATGGGGTTTTAGTGGCAGGCGGCTGTGAGTTACCACCGCTCTTTGAATTTTGGCTCAACCTTGATTGTTAAGATTGTTCTGCTGGTTGCTCAAAACTGGGCACTGGACCCAGTGATTGGTTGTAGAGTCGTTTCCTAGGGCCTTGGGCAGGGAGGCTATAGAGGCCAGGAAAAGCCTCTCTTACTTATTAATTTTCTTGTGTGCACTTCCTTGGTCTGCCAGGAGATGGCGCTTGTTGGCAGCTCTCAATTCAATGCCTGGTCTGAGCTTATTTGTTGTGACACAGACCAGATCAATGTGATAGAGCTTCCTGTCTGGGGGCTAAGAGCCCTGTGATTCAAACTTTCTGAGACCGTTCTCCAGACTTCTCTCGTAGCGCCCCCCTTTTCCCAGCTAGGAAATATTTCCTCTCCCTTCTGAATCCTCAACAATCAGTCCCTGTTAGTAGAGGAGGAGATTGGGAGGTTTGTATAGCTTTAGCCCCTTGCAGGCTCCAAGGCAAACCATGGCGCAGCCCCACCCAGCCTGGAAGGGCTCTCGGGTCAGGGCAGACCAATCCTGGGAGTCTAAAGCGGGTCAGCCCCAGGCTCTCTCTCCCCTCTCCTGTGGAGTCCTCAACAATTAGTCCTGGCTAGAAGAGAGGGAGGTTGCGAGGGTCGGATTTCTCCAGTCCTTTCTAGGCTCCCAGGGCAAACCGCCCTGTGGAAGGGTCCATGGGGCTCTGCAGCCCAAATTTCAGGTCAGAACCTGAGTCAGCCTAAGGTTGTGTCCCTCTCTCTCCCCTTTCTGGGAGTGGCAGATCCCTGAAGCCCCCTTTGTCTGTGGTTGCAGGCCCAGGGGCCCGAGAATTCTGAAGAGTGTGGGGGAGGGTGCCGGCAGCAGCAGAAGCTGCTACTTGCAACTCACAGTTCTGTAGTCGCGATTTCCCTCTTCTGTCCCTCTCTCCCCTGGGTGGTGTGCAGCCTTCACCTGCTGACCTAAACCCTAGAAGATCTTTATCGGGGCTGTTTCAGCTTGTCCTCTAGCTATTTTTCTGGAGAAGAGATTCCCATGTCTTACTAGTCCGCCATCTTCCCGCCGGAATTCCTCCACTGATATTTAAAATATAATGATAATGCAGGACTTTCTTCTGCCATTTTGCTATTTGGTCTTTGTAAGTCTTATACCATTTTCGTCCCTCAAAAAATATACCTACTTTCATATTTATTTTATTTTTTTGTATTGTTATCATTTTGAGTCCTTTCTCATTTCTTTCTGTATATATTTTTCATACATTTCTTTGTGGTTATCTTGGGGCTTAAATTTCACATCCTAACTCTATAACAATCACGTTTGATTTGATAACAGCTTAACTTCAATGGTATCCTGTACCCCTTAGTCCCCCCACCTTTTTGTTGTACTTGTTGCAAATTATATCTTTATACATTTTCCAAAATCATGGATTTATCATTATATTTTGTATATTTGCATTTTCAAACCTGTAAGAAGTAAAAAGTGGAGTACATACCAAAAAATGTAATACAATAATACTGGCACTTATAATTGCCTGTATGGTTACCTTTACCTGAGGTCTTCCTTTCTCTATGCTGCTTCAGCCCACTGCCTAGTGTCCTTTCCTTTCAGTCTGAAGACCTCCCTTTAGCGTTGCTTGTTAGGGCACGTCTACTGGTGATGAACTTCCTCAGCTTTTGGTTATCTGGGAATGTCTTTATCTCTCCCTCATTTTTGAAAGAAAGATTCGCCAGATATAAAAATTTTTGTTTGGCAATTGTTTTCTTTTAGCACTTCAGATATTTCATCCCACTGCCTTCTTGCCTCCATGGTATCTGATGAGAAACAGCAAACTAATATATGGCCACAGTCCATCTCTGATGGTTCATCTTGAGCAGTTTCTGATTCCTCAATTCAAGAAAGAACAAGCCCACCTAGGCTTGCTGGAGACAGTGAGGGTCTGGATTTTCACACTTGTCATGCTTTCTGCC
>JAKSZT010035274.1:88954-100343 GCA_026826555.1 Tolypeutes matacus | reverse complement strand
GATTATGGGATGATATCATCAGTCTATTACCACCTACCATGGTCCATCGTGTACAATTTGTACATATTTTCCATACTTCCCCATTATCAACATGGTACATCTTTGCATAGATGCATGAATATTACATTATTGCTGTTATCCACAGTCCATAGGTCACTCCACTTGTATTTTCCCATGCTTCTCTACATTCTCACCCCTATGCAGTAATGACATGAATCTGCTCTAGCTCACAGAAAAACACTCTTACATCTGTACCATCAACCACAATTGTCATACACCTCTAGGTTCATTGTGTTATTCAGTACTTAGATTATACTCCAGCTTTCTTTCAATTGACATTTACATTTCTAGATGACCCTTTCTTGCCACATTCCCATTTATAAATTAGCAGTTACTCACTATAGCATGTTACCTTTGATTTTATGGTAACATTAACATAATTAACTTTTACAGTAGAGTTAATTAAAATTTCTACATACATAAAGCATCAGTATTCCTTCTCAGACTTCCTCTTATCTCCTTCAACAATCTGCCACCTACTACCAGGTCTTGAAAATGGTTTCCTACATTTTCTTTTAGAGGTTGTATGGTTCTTTCTTTTTTTCTTAGATATTTGATCTATTTTCAGTTGATTTTTGTATTAAATGTGAGATACTTCTTTTTTTCTTTTGGCTATAGATATCCAGTTCTCCTAGCACTATTTGTTGAATGGATTGTTCTACCCAAGCTGGGAGTGTTTGACAACTTGTAAAAAAAATCACTTGACCATAGATGTGAGGGTCTATTTCTGAACCATCAGTTTGGTTCCATTGATCTATGTGTCTATGTTTATGCCAATACCATTCTATTTTTTTTTTTTTTACCACTGCAGCAAGTTTATATGATTTAAAGTCCAGAAGTCAGAGTCCACCAAATTCACGTGTCCTTTTTAAGATGTTTCTGTTTATTCAGGACCCCTTACCTTTCAAAATAATTTTGATAATTGTGTTTTCCATTTGTTTAAAAATGCTGGTGAAATTTTTATCTGGATTGCATGGAATCTGTATATCAATCTGGGTAGAATTGACATCTTAATGATACTTAATGATACTTAATGATACATGAGCATGGAATGTTCTTCCAATCATTTAAGTCTTACTTGATTTATTTTAACAATACATTGTAGTGTTTGAATACAAGTGCCTTGAATCCTTGGTTAAGTTTGTTCCTAAATATTTGATTCTTTTAGTAACTATTGTAAATGGGATTTTTTCCACTGACTTCCTCCTCAGATTGCACAGTCCTCATGTCTTTTAAAGTTTATTTCATCTGAAATAAGTATAGATACTCTGCCTTTTAATTTTTTCGTTATGGCATGTGTCGAATATCGTTTTTGAGACCTTCACTTTCAATCTATTGGTATCTTTGGGTCTAAGGTTAGTCTCTTTCAGGCGGCATATAGATTGCTCATATTTTCTTATCTATTTTGCCAATCTGTATCTTTTTGTTTGGTTCGTTTTACTTAGGCCAATAAAAAGAATTTATTGGGAAATTAGGGAAAATAATTGAGTTTTCTGAGAAATGGGAGAGAAGGATTGAAATATACACTAATAATTGGTGCAGATTCCTCTAGTCAGAGACAGTAATGTGGCTTATGTTATTACCTTTATTAAACTATTTATTATCTCTCCCCTTGCTAATGCTAAGGGGAAAGACAGCAGCTGTTATTAGCTACCCCACCAATGGTGAGAGCCAATGGTAAGGACACTTTGGAATATCCAGGGCCATTGGGACATCCAAGAAAGATAAACCGGGACTTCCAGGTTAAGGAAGGTCAAGTTCTCGGTGAGGACTTTCAGCCATGTTGTCTCTTGGTCATGTTGTCTGTTAGCCATGTTGTTTGTTGGCCATGTTGTCTGTTGTTCATTTTGTGGCTCTTCTTTTCCTTGTTTTCCTGGCTTCCTGGAATTAGCCAATTATAATGAATAATTTAGTTTATACGATGCTTTTACAAACTCCTTTTAATTAACCATAACTTCATAGACTGGCTACTTTACCTTAAAATAAGCTTATTAAATTACATTTAGCCACTCAACCAATGAAGTTTATGTTATCCTTTTAAGAGAGAACAAGTCTACATTTCCTTCTTTAACTTAATTTCATTAGCAATGAACTTACAATTTTTATCATCTTTAAAAATTAATATATATAAGGTTGATTTATTTAATGTGTATTTTATAAACCTAGAGAGATTACACCAAAGCTAATTAAAATTGAAACTATTGTAGTTTATGCAGGGAATGTTCTTTTTTCTTCCTTTTCCAGAGGCTTAAAACATCTTTTTATATAAAACTCTAAAACTGTGAATCATCTTAAAAACATGCTGACTGTTAGGTTCTAGAATATATTTCAATTACTTAATTTATTTTAATTTTAATTTAGAGACGATCTTCCCATAGCTTTCATGGAATTTTCATTTACCTACTGATATTTGGTAATAAGATTATCAACCACCCTTATTTTAAGGCTGTTAAAAAGTTTAAATTGGGGAATTACAGGGCAAATTGCTTCTTCATTCCTCAGCCTAGAAGAAAGAGTTTTAATCTGTCACACCTAGACCCTCCATCAGCGATATTGCAAAAAGAAGTCCCTGGGAGATGGGTAGGTAAAAGAGGTTAGGAAAACCTTTTTCCCTTTCTATATACAGACATTTATAGGACTTTTCCATCCTGCTAAGCCTAATATGGGATCCAGAAATATTCATTAATTATATAACTACAGTTTTAATTTTTAACAATTTGAATAGAACTCATTTAAGAATTTTCATTTGGGAATTTGTTATTACCATCCCAATGTATGAATGAGGCAGGCTGGTTTAGGGAATGAGAAGATGAATCTAAATCCTGGAAGAAAAATATGGCCATGAAATATGTGGCCATGGAATTCTACCTGGAAATCCCCTGGAAGACCCCACAAGAAGGCTACTGGAAGAACCCAACTAGCATCCCACATTTGGAATGAGATTTCATTTGGGATCAAGGAAAACTCCCAGATATTCTCAGGGGCCTTATAATTGGGGGCCCCAGGGGAATTGATGGGTTGGATAATCAATCAAAACAGCAAACAACTGGGACCCCTCCATGGAACAATATCAAGGGCAGGAGGGATGGATGTGGCTCAAATGGTTGGGCGTCCGTCTCCCATATGGAGGGACCTGGGTTTGATCCCTGGGACCTCCTGGTAAAATGAATTAATTAATTAAAAAAATATATCAAGGGCAGGGGTAATTAATGGCTTAAAGAACAACCAAACAAGATAAATCTCTCTCTCTCTCTCTTTCTCTATCTCTCTTTCTGTGCCTGTACCAGCCCAAAATTACACCTGGGGACCCATGATCTGTTATTTTCTCCAATTTCTCTTCTCTTCTCCCATTTCCTTAATAAACTATTACCCTATCAAACTGGCTTGGACCTTGTGTGAACAGAACAGCCGAGCTAATCGGCACCCTGTGAACTGGAGGAGGGATTCTGGTTGGGGGATGGAGTTGATTTCCCTAGTGGCACAGGGATAAGACCTGGGCTGCTGTGGAGCCAGGAAGAAGGGACACTACCCAAAAGAGAGAGGGTTCTGTTGGAGGACAGGGAAGGTTACTTTTTATTTTTATTTTTCAACATCGATCTGGCTGCCTGTACTGCTCCATAGCTTTGGGGAGCAGATAAGCCAACTTGAAGCAGCATCAGGCTGAGAGCAGGGGTGAATCTGCACTCAAACTGATTTACTTAGCAACGCGGTGATGCTTGTGCTCGGCTCCTGAAGGGGCAGAGTTGGCCGTCTTTAGAACTCTGCACTGACTAACATCAGAGCTACAGCTACACTGGGGAATCCAGGAAGTGGGAAGTGCTTGATTAATTTCCACGGGCCCAGGTAGGGTCCTTCCATAAGGGGGTTGGTCTAGAGGAGGAATTATTTTGGGTCCTGGATTTTGCTAAAAAACTAAAAATTAAAAAAAAAAAGGGGGAGAAGGTCACTTCAATAAATGAAAAATAAATTCTTTTTAATTTAGTTTAATAGCTAAAAGCTGCTTAAGGACCTGCATATAGAACCCTGCAGGGAAATTGACTGATAAACACAAGTAGGCAGAGTGTATCCACGGGGACCCTAGGGGAATCATTGAAACCCTTACCTCTGTATGCTTGCCTGTGTGGCTCTTGGTTTCTCTCTGTTTCTTTCTGGTCTCTTGCTTTTCTTTCCTCTTTCCTCCCCCTTTTCCTTTTTCTTCCATTTTTTTAAAAATTAGGTGCTGCTAGCTTGTCGCTTTTTTGCTGTGCTTCTATTTCAGTAATTTCCCACTCACTGTCTATATTGATTCTGTATTACAAACTATCACTTATCCGTCCTGCATCTTTCTGCATTCTGTTTTCTGTTGTGGTTCTTAGATACAACATTTTTTCATAGTCCCACAACTTAAGGATGTCAATTTCTATTCCATCTATTTTGTTTTCTTCTTTTTTTATTATATTAACTTTTTCCTTTTAGACCTTTCTTTACTATTTCTCTCCCTCCTCATAATTCTAGCCTTCTAAATAACTATATATATATATATTCCTCCATTTCTTTTCCAAGTCCATTATAGGAACTCCATTTTTTTTCCTAGTACTCTACACTGCTTACACAAGTTAAATATTCATCTCATTAAGTCTCATTTTGCCCCTCTTCTAACTTTTATCAATATTACTATTATACTTCTGCCTTTCTTACATCTTTTGATTCCTCTGGCCCTAACCTTTTGCCTTCAAGGGAATAGAAAGAAGCAAGGAAATAATATAAGAAGAAAAACTACCAAAGAGAAAACTTAACTCACACACAGAACCAAGAGCTAAAAGAAACTCTAGAGCATAGAGAAAAGCTAATCAACTGAACAAACCCATCAAGATAATATGATGACCAGAGGGCAACAAAAAATACAAATGACTCTGAGAAACAGGAAAACATGGACCAGTCCAATGAACAAAATAAAAACCAGGAAGCGGTGCAGAACATCGAACAACTAATCAAAGCTATCCAAAAAATTATCATGGACCAACTTAAACAACTGTAGGAAGAGATTAAGGATATAAAGAAGACACTGGGAGAACATACTGAAGAAATTGTAAACATGCTGAAAAAGGTAATGATATGATGGTGAACAATGGAACAAGCCAGGAAATGAAAAAGATGCTGGATTCACATAACAGGAGATTTGAACAGGCAGAGGAAAGAATTAGTGATATGGAAGACAGTACAGCTGAAATAAAAGAGATAGTAGAACAGATAGACAAAAAGATAGAAAAAATCCAGCATAGACTCAGGGAATTAACCGATAATACAAAAAGCAAAAACATATGCATTATGGGCAGCCCAGGAGAAGAGAAGGGAAAGGTAACAGAAGGAGTGTTGAAGGAAATAATGGCTGAAAACTTCCCAACTCTATTGAAAGAGATGGATGTGCAGATACAGGAAGCACAGTGAACCCCAAACAGTATAAATCCCAACAGGCAAACTCCAAGACATATACTTGTCAAAATGTCCAATGCTCAAGACAAAGAGAAAATTCTCAAGGCAGCAAGAGAAAAGAGAACCATCACATACAAGGGAAGCACAATAAGATTAAGTGCTGATTTCTCAACTGAAACCATGGAGGCAAGAAGACAGTGGTATGACATAGTCAAAAAACTAAAAGAAAAAAACTTCCAGCTGCGAAATCTCTATCCAGCGAAATTGACATTCAAAAATGATGCAGAGTTCAAAATATTCACAGATAAACAGAAATTAAGAGAGTATGTCAAGAAGAAACCAGCACTTCAAGAAATAATAAAGGAATCCCTACAAGTTGAAAGGAAAAAACAAGGGAGAGAGAGTTGTAAGAGAGTTTAAAAAAACTGAAAAGTCAAAAAGAGAAACAAAACAACATATGACATACATTAACCCAAAGAAAAAATGGCTGAAGTAAGAATTTCATTACGAGTAATAACACTGAATGTTAATGGATTAAATTCACCAATCAAGAGACACAGATTGGAAGAATTGATAATAAAATATCACCCATCTATATGTTGCCTACAAGAAAACCACCTTCTACCCAGGGATTCAGGGAGGCTGAAAGTGAATGGCTGGAAAACCATATTACAAGCCAACAATAGTCAAGAAAGTGCAGTAGTAGCTGTTCTAATATCAGAAAAAATAGACTTTATATGCAAAACTATTGTAAGAGACAAAGATGGACACTACATATTTGTAAAAGGAGTAATCTCTCAAGAAGAGAGAACAATCATCAAAATTTCCACACCTAATCAGGGTGCCTCAAAATACGTGCGGCAAACTCTGGAAAAACTAAGAGGAGAAATAAATTCCTCTACAATTATAGCAGGGGACTTCAACACACCACTATCATCATTAGACAGAACATCTAGGCAGAGAATCAAAGAAACTAAGGTACTCAACAATACATTAGAAGACCTGGACTTAATAGACATATACAGAACACTACACCCAAATACAGCAGGATTTACATTCTTCTCGAGTGCACATGGAACACACTCCAAAATAGACCACATTCTAGGACACAGAACAAAACTCAATGAATTCAGAAAGATTGAGATTATACAATGTAATTTCTCTGACCACAACGGAATGAAGTTGGAAATCACTAAGGGCCAGAGAAACAGGTTAGGCACAAGGATATGGAAATTAAACAACACACGCTTAGACAAACAGTGGGTCAAAGAGGAAACCTCAAAAGAAATCAGTAACTACCTTGAAACTAATGGAAACAACAACACAACATATCAAAACCTATGGGATGCAGCGAAAACATTCCTGAGAGGGAAGTTCATAGCCATAAATTCAGATATTAAAAAAGAAGAAAGAGCTAAAATTGAAGACCTAACTGCACACTTGGAGGAATTGGAAAAACAACAACAAACTAAATCTAAAGGAAGTAGAAAGAAGAAAATAACAAAGATTAGAGCAGAACTAAATGAAATAGAGAATAAGAAAGCACTGGAAACAATAAACAAAACCAAAAGCTGGTTCTTTGAGAATATCAATAAAATTGACAAACCCTTAGCCAGACTAACAAAGAAAAAAAGAGAACAGATGCAAATACATATAATGAGGAATGAGCAAGTTGATATCACTACTGACCCCACAGAAATAAAGAGTATTCTAAGAGGATACTTTGAAAAATTATATGCCAACAAGAATGGTAATTTAGAGGAAATGGACAAGTTTCTAGAAACCCACAAACAGCCAACATTGATGAAAGAAGAAATAGATGAACTCAATAGTCCAAATACAAGTAAAGAGATAGACTCAGTCATCAAAAACCTCCCAACTAAGAAGAGTGCAGGACCAGATGCCTTCACTGCTGAATTCTACCAATCTTTCTGGATAGAGCTAACACCAATTCTACTTAAGCTCTTCCAAAAAATAGAAGTAGAAGGAATATTGCCTAACTCATTCTATGATGCCAACATTACCCTAATACCAAAAACAAATAAAGATACCACAAGAAAGGAAAATTACAGACCAATTTTTATAATGAACCTAGATGCTAAAATCCTTAACAAAATATTTGCTAATCACATTCAACAACATATCAAAAGGATTATACACCATGACCAAGTGGGTTTAATCCCAGGTATGCAAGGATGGTTCAATATAAGAAAATCAATCAATATAATACACCACATAAACAGATTGAAAGAAAAAAATCACGTAATCATCTCTATAGATGCAGAAAAAGCATTTGACAAAATACAGCACTCTTTCCTCATAAAAACACTACAAAAGATAGGAATAGATGGAAACTTTCTGAATATGATAAAGGGTATATATGAAAAACCGAAAGCTAACATCATTTTCAACCATGAAACCTAAAAGCCTTCCCTCTGAGATCGGGAACGAGACAAGGATGCCCACTATCACCATTCCTATTTAACATTGTCTTAGAAGTACTTGCACGAGCACTGAGACAAGAAAAGGACATCATCAAAATTATTAAACTGTATCACCTAAATTGTAAACTATACTGTAAATCATTGACAATGTTTAGTTCCTATATTTTGCTATCTGTATAACAGTTATAACAATGCTAACATCCAAAAAAAGGGGGGGTTAATATGGGGTGAGGAAGTGGGGAGTTGGTATCTGGGAGTCTCCAGCACTCCGTGTGTGACTTTGTTGTGACCTAAAACTTCTTTGAAAATTAAATGAAAAATTGGGACAATGGGGATTGAGAGGGGGAGGGTGTCACGGCACACCAAAATCTGATAACACAGTGATAAGAGGAAGGAAAAAGAAAAAAAAAGGGGAAAAATAGTAAATATATATATATATATACATATTTTTAAAGGCGTTTCTTTTGCTTTTTTCCCAATTTTTTTGAATGTCCTAATCCACTAACTGTATTTTGTTTTGTTTTGTTTTTTGTTTGATTATTTGTTTTTTGTGTGTGTGTTTTATTCCCTGAGTTTCCTTATGTTTGTCTCTTGTATGTAAGCTTATCATAGTTGTTTCTTTTTCCTAGTAAGTGTATTTGATTATTTTATGGACTATATGTTCATGGAGGATTTGGATCACAGAAGGGTTGCCATGGGTGCTGCAGGGGATTATTCGTGATGGGTGTCTGGGAGGGGGGTTTCATGGGAATTAGTTCATCCGAATATACATGAAAGATATACAAAATCATTCAAAGATCAAAAGATGGGGCATGGTCACGATGGGTTGGACAATCACACAATAAATGAGGGAAGCTGAATTCCTAGCCTGGAGAGCTCTGCCACAGTCTCCAAGGGAGCAGCAACAGTCCTCTTAGTGCAGGCACAGTGTCTGTCAAAAGAGGATGACCCACTGATGCATTCTTTTTATTGATAACTACCCTTGTGAGACTTTGCTCTTGTAACTGAGACTTAGCCTGCAGTTGTGGGGTGCCTAAGGGTTGCCACCTGAAAGCCTCCTTGTTGCTCAAATGTGGCCTCTCTCTAAGCCCAACTCAGGCACCATATGATTGCATTACCTTCTCCCCAACGTGGGACATGACTCCCGGGGATGAGCCTCGCTGGCAACGAGGGATTAATACCAAGTGCCAACTGGCAACACAACTGGAAAAAGACCTTGAATAAAAGTGGGAAAAGGTAAAGACAAATGAGTTCAAGTGGCTAAGAGACTTCAAAGAGAGTCGGAATGTCATCCCAGAGGTAACTCTTATGCACACCTCAGTAGGAGCTCATAGAACATCTAAGTGCCTATCACCCCACACAGAGGGTCTCCTGAGAGCTCTGGAGACACCCAGGTGCTATATAAGGGGGGATAGCCCTAGAGACTGATGCCTTATCAGTGGGCTCTATTTTGGAATCTGTGCTCCTGAGAGTGACAGAATTGGACTTAAATAAGTCCTCCCTGCACATGGTTCATCAGTCCCTTCTATTCAAACCTATATGTGATGCTGGAGTTTTTATGTATATTTCCAGAGACTGGAGCCTCTGGCCTACCTATGTGCCAGGTGTGCGTGGAATCTCGGTGGAGCTGCAACTCCTACCCTACAGCTCAATGGACTCATCCAGGTCACTTGGCGAGGAGACGACAATGGGCAGCGGGCAGCCCAGGGAATGGGTTGGACCTGTATCTGCAGGCAGGATCATCCCACCCACCATATCAATGGGATATAAGCCCTCTCTCACGTGGAGGTGGAGTGGACATCACCATCCCAGTACCCTCAGGATTGGGGGAGGAACTGTGGACTAGGGTGAACTTGATGGTATTCTGTTGTACACATATGGTGATCCTAGCAATGGAAGAAATTGTAACAATGAGGTGGAGCCAGTGGCCACTTGACACTTTTGGGGCAGTGAGGGGACGAGCAGTTGAAATACAGAGGATTCTTTGGGATTTGGAGTTTGTCCTGAGTACTGTGGTGGCAACGGATGTAGGCCATTTTAAATCAGCACACACCACTCAGAACTGTGTGGGAGAGAGTGTGGTCTACGATGTGAACATTGGTCTATGGTTTGTGGCAAGGCCCTAGGATGTGTAAGTCCATTGAGGTTGGTGGGCCACACTTGTGGGAGATGTTTGTGTGGGATGTGGTGGGAGGTGAGGGAGGTGGGCAACATGGGAATCCCAGTGGGTTCCATATAATATTTTAGGTAATCTAAGCACCTCTTAAAATATATTTATATATATATAAATAACATTTTTGTAAGCAAATGCACATACATGCATATATATTTATATATCATTTTACAAATATTGGTATGTATTGTGAAAATTTTGATTTTTACCCACAATAAAAAATAAATAAATAAATAAATAACTATTTTATTAGAAAAATTAAATTAAATTAAATAAATGCATTAGAATATCTTAGAAACTGAAAATGCATTTGCTAGTGGAGCTTTGGTCCCATCCATCGTGCAGGGAGGTTGTGTTCCTTCCCTGCCCCTGGGAAGCCCTGACACTGCTTGACTGGGGGCTGGAACAATTGAGTTCTTAATGTTTACCGGGTTCTTAATATCTGGTTTAGCTGTGAAACTCCCTTGTAAGGCCATAACATGAGACTGCATCCTAAGACCTCAGTAAACATAGGCACAAGAAAAAAAAGAGAAAAAGAAAAAAAGGGGCTATTTAATCCATTCACTTTTTCTATAGAGAATCACATATGTTAGGTGCTTTGGTTGGGAGATAACTGCTCCCAACCTCTCCCACAAACACGACTTGTGTGCTTTGATCTAAATTCTGGGTTCATGCATCTCCCAAAACCTAGTCCAGCCCTGGGAATGCCCAGAAGCAAGAGCTCTGTGATTCCTAGGATGGCAGGAACCAGAGCAGCAACTCCAAATAATCCCCAAGACTTAAGTGGCTCATGTGGGTAAGTTTGGAGGATAAAAGTTTAGTCAATATAAGACTCTGGGATCCAGGTCAGCTAACTAATACAATTTAGTAGTTTGGTTAAAAATAGTGCTTATTTTCTTTTAGAATAATGAGCATGGTTTCTAGCCCTCGAGCAGACTCTTCCTAAGTGTATCTACTTAGGAATTGGGAAAACTTGCCTACTCATGGTCTATATGGCTACAGAATGGCTGAGAATGGACCCTGTATGGGACCCAGAATTCCAGTTAAACCTGTGTAAGAGAAAAGGAGAAGACAGGCAGATTTGAGGGCCAGAAACCACATGGTAACTTCTTAAAGACGAGATGCACCTCACACCTTCATTAACTCCATTTTAGAAGCAGGCTTCTCATTTTTAAACTCAGTTGTACATAAGCACAGTGAATGGGGATCAAGATCCAGGCCATTTACTAAACCTCTCCTGTAGAATAAGGGATCTCCTCATAAGCCATCAATTAAGACTAAATGTTTCCTAGATAATCCT
>JAKSZT010035274.1:40213-62217 GCA_026826555.1 Tolypeutes matacus | reverse complement strand
GTATGTTTCATGTGCACTGGAGAAGAATGTATATCTTGTGGTATTTGGGTGTAGCATTCTGCATATGTCTATTAGGTCCAGATCCTCTAATGTATATTCAGAGTCTTTGTTTCTTTATTGATTTTCTGTTGAGATATTCTGTCTAACTTTGATAATGGTGTATTAAATTCCCCCAGTGTAATTGTAGAGACTTCTATTTCTCCACTTAGTTTTTCCAGTGTTTGCCTCATGTATTTTGAGGCACCCCTATTAGGTGCATAAATGTTTATGATTGTTCTTTCTTCTTGAAAGATTACCCTTTCACTAATATATAATGTCTGTCTTTGTCTCTTACAATCATTTTGCATTTAAGATCTATTTTGACAGATATCAGTGTAGCTACTCCCACTCTTTCTTGGTTTTTGTTTGTTTGTAAGATTATTTTCCAGCCATTCACTTTCAGGCTCCTTGATTTCCTGGGTCTAAGGTTGGTTTCTTGTAGACAACATATAGATGGGTCATATTTCCTTATCCATTCTATGAATCTGTGTCTCTTCACTGGTGAATTTAATTCATTAACATTCAGTGTTATTATTCTTAAAGAATTACTTACATTAGCCATATTTTCTTCAGGTTTATGTATGTCATATGTTGTTTTTATTTCTCTTTTTGTCCTTTTAGTTGTTCTTACAATGTCCTCCAACTCTCTCCTCATTTTCCTTTCAATGTGCAGAACTTCCTTTAGTATTTCTTGAAGAGCAGATTTCTTATTGGCATACTCTATTAATTTCTGTTTATCTGTGAATATTTTGAACTCTCCTTCACATTTGAATGCCATCTTTGATGGAGAGAGAATTCTTGGCTGTAAATCTTTTTCTTTTAGGACCTTAGCTATGTCATAGCCCTGACTTCTTGTCTCCATGGTTTCAGAAGAGAAATCAGCACTTAATCATTTTGAGCTTCTCTTGTATGTGGTGGTTCTGTTTTCTATTGTTGCTTTCAGTACTTTCTCTTTCTCTTGAGTATTGGACAGTTTGATGAGTAGATATCTTGGAGTAGGCCTGCTGGGATTTATACTGTTTGGGCTGTAATGCCCTTCCTGGACTTGTACATCAATCTTTCTCACTAGGGTTGGGAAGTTTCCAATCATTATTACTTCCAACACTCCTTCTGCCCCCTTTTTTGTCTATTGTCCCTCTGAGATTCCTATAATGCATATGTTTTTACATTTTGTGTTGTCATTCAATTCCCAAAGTCCCTGCTAGTTTTTTTTCTATTTTTTATCTATCTATCCTACTATTTGTTTGATGTCAGATATACTGTCTTCCACATCACTACTTATTTCCTCTGCTTGTTCAAATCTACTGTTATATTCTTCCAGTGTATTTTTGATTTCCCAGATTCTGCCATTCATTGTCATCATATCCATTATCTTTTTATGTTTGTCTACAATTTCTTCAGTATGTTCTCCCAGTGTTCTTAATAACCTTAATATCTTCCTTCACATTGTAAAATGGTCCATGATATTTGAACAGCTTTGTTTAGTTGTTCAATGTTCTGCACGTCTTCCTGGTTTTCAGTTTGTTCATTGGATTGAGCCTGTCTTCCTGTTTCTTAGTATGATTTGTAATTTTTTGTTGCCTTCTGGAAATATTTTCATCTTGATGGGTTTATTCTGTCAGTTAGCTTCTCTCTTTACTCTAGGGTTTTATTTAATTGCTGTTTTTGTGTGTGTGTTAAGTTTTCTCTTTGACACTTTGTTCCTCTTATTCTATTTTTTGCTGTTGTCTATGTTCCCTTGGAGGAAAAAATTAGGGCCAGAGAAAACAAAAGATGTAAGAAAAGTAAAGGATAATAGTAATATTAATGGCAATTATTAGAAGAGGATCCTTTTAACACCTTGGAAAATTTATATTTAATTCATGTACACAGTGTAGAGTAATAAGAATAAAAAAGAGGGGTAGAAACAATAACATGCAAAAACAAATAGAGAAAAATATATAGACTGAATTAAAAAGCCAGTATGATGAGGAGAGAGGCAAAGTAAAAAGAAAAGACAAAAAGAATAAAAGTTAATTATAGAAAGAAAACAAGATAGAGGAGGTAGAAATAAAACCAGAAAAATTGAGAACTAAACAAAGAGAGGTGGAATGTAAGAACAACATTGGAAAGAAGAAGATAGAATGATGAAGAAAGGAAAAGAGAAAGTGTTGATATACAAAATTGGTATACACAGAAAAGGAGAAATCAAAGAAGAGGAAGTGCAGTAACAAAGAATCAAGCCAGCAGTACCTTGAATAATTTATCGCTTTATCCAACTTACTCCAGATCGATGCCCTGAATCCTCCTACTCTGTGAGTTCCCAAAACAGCTCACTTGAGGAGGATCTTGCCCCCACTCAGCCATTTTTTTGTGAGAGAGATCTGGTTATATTACTTTGAAAGAAAAAATTAGGACCAGATAAAAGGAAAGAGATAGGAATTCAAAATGAATAATAGTAATGGTAATAATAAAAGGTAGGAGAACAAATGTTCAAGACTTAGGTGATTGGAAAACTAGCATGAGAAAGAAACACAGAGGAATAAGATTAGGAAAGTGGAATAGAAGCAATGAAACAAGAAACATAATAGAGAAAAATGATATAGAATGAATTAAGTTGCTGGAATAGCAAGAAGAGGGGAAAAGGAAAGAGAAATGAAAGAAAGGTAAAAGGAAAGAAGAGAAAGTATACAAGGAAAAAGGGCAATGGGGAGAAATACAAACAAGAAAAATTGGAGATAAAATAAAAGCGATGAAATGAAAGAACAACAGAAAAGAAAACATATAAAGATGAAGGAGTGAAAAGAAATAGTGTAGGTGAAATAGATCAGTAACCAAAAGAATAAAAGGGAGAAAAAAAAGTAAAATAAAGAAGCAGAGAAACTAAGGTAAGGGATACAAAATGAGCAAGAAACAAGACAGCCACAACTCAGTTTTTTAAAAAATGAGACAGAAGAAAAAAATAATAATAACAAACAAGGAAAAATAGCCTTCTTTCTTAGACTCCCAAGGATCTTCTCAGACTTCTGGTGTTCTTCAATCACTCACCCTGCATCCTGCCCTTTGCAGGTTTTGAACTGGGTTTTAGTGAGTAAAGAAAGGGAAATAAAATCAAATGACCTTTTTTTTTTTTTTTTTTTTTTTTTTTAATAAGAGATCGAAGAAAAGCTAATACAAAGAAAATGTCTATATGTTCCCTGTCATAATGTTTCAGCTTGATGCCTGGTAACCTCCTGAAGCTCTCCTCAAAGAATAGTCAGGAATCAAACCAGGGATATGCTAAGCAGGAATTATTCCACTGAGCTATTCTTAGTCCCTGGATTTATTTGCCTTTCAGAAGACTATCTACCCCATTTCCCTAAGGCAGGTTAGATTCCCTGCAGTCAGCTGGAGTGGTGCTGGTGGCCACCTGTCTCTGACTCCTCACTGATGCAATTCCTTTCTTTACATAGGTGGCTAGGTGTGACTGCCAGCCTGAGGCAATCACCCTCCCCTCTCCTTGTGGAGCTGGGGTCCCTTCCAATATTCAAGGGTGGCCCAACTGGCTAAACTCACCAAAATTTACCACTCTCCACTCTCCCAGACCCCTCTTCTTCACGCGGAATCTGCCATCTCTCTCACATTTGGAGAAGGGACTTAGGGTTTCCACCTAGTCTGTCCACCCTTAGGGCTGGGTATGTGTGCCCATTCCAGCCACTGAGGTAGGCAACCCTCAATTATTCCTGGCTTCCTTATCTGTCCAGTACCCTCCTAGAAGACTCAGAGTACCTTCCCTTGGAGGTAGATGTCTGCTCTTCTCTCAGTTACATAAAGTTCACCAGGAGTTTTACCCTCACTTAATATCCCAGAGGTGGGAGAGGAGACCCTTTCCTAGCAGCTGGGAGGTTTAATAACTCATGATTACTTGTTTTGGCTTCTTTGTGTCTCTGACTCTCAATCTTCTGGGAGTTGGTAAGCAGTCCCCTGGTTTGCTATGCCCCAAAGCAGGTCCCCATGGGAGCCTCTGGCTTTTTGTTGTTGTTGTTTTAGTGAAAGCTAAGAATTATATGTATAATCCATCAGCCATATTCCCACAATCCCTAATATCTTTAATTTATTTAACTATCTTATTGACGACTAAACCAAATCATGGAGATTTGTATGAACATCTTTGGTTAGTTGTATTAATCCTTTATGACATCTGGATGCTTATCATGTTCCTTTAACTGAATGGTATCTTCTTGTTTCTTGGTATGGATTGTAGTTTTCTGTTGGTGTCTTGGCTTCTGACTTACTAGATGTATTTATTCTAGGTACAGTTTCTTTCTTTAGTTGAGGGCTTTCTTGCCCTTTCTGCCTTGCTGGTTGTGTAGTAGAAGCTGAGAATGTAGTTGGTGCTGTAATCTGTGGATAATCAAGCTGCCCACATTGCCCCAGTGACAGATGAAATTTCTTCCACCTTTCTCCTTTGCCAGGGGTAGAGACAGGGCCACAGGCCTGTGTAATAGCCTAATTCATTCATGCCAAGATCAACTGTAGTTGCCAAGAGAGACAGAGGAAACTTCAGGCCTCTTCCTCGCCTTCCTGGTGTTGGGATGGTGCTGCTGGTGTGGGCAGTAATCTATGCTGTGCAGGTCCAAATTACTGAAGTTGCCGAGGTTGACTACTAAGTATTCAGTCTGTGCTGGTGAATGTACCGGTAGTTACCCAGATAGCCTGGTACATGTCCCACCAACTTCCTTCCTGCCATAGTTGGGCCTGAAGCCAAGCCTAGGGCTACAGTTTGATCTGGGTAGAAAGAAGCTAATCCTTACCACCACTGTGATTTACAGCCTGCCCTGCTCCCCATAATGCTGGAGGCAGAGTAAAAAGAGTGGCTGCTATCATCTTTCCAACTTGGACAGGTCTAACTTTAGCTGCTTTCAGGGTTATAATTTAGCCAGCTGAATTTACTGATCAGTAGCTGAAGTTAGTGGCCCAATGTCTCTTTTCCTCTGTTTGGCAGAAATGGATCTTACAACTTCAGCCACAGAATAGCCCCCGAGGCAACTTGTGCCACCAGAGTAGGATGAACACCAGTCTCCAGAGTGTGGCCTGTAGTTTACCAGAGAGGCTGGTGCAGGTCCCCCTGCTTCCAGGCCAGAGGTAAGACTGGGTTTAGGCTAGAGCTGCAATCTTATCTGGATGGAAGGAAGCCAGTCCATACCAGCATTATGATTTTCAGTCAGTCCCTCTTGCCAAAGGTGGAGTTAAAATGGCAGCTACTGGCCTCTTTCGGAGTTGTACAGGTTCAAACTTCAGATGTTCCTAGGATTATACTTTAGCCAATGGAGATTACTAATCAGAAAGTGAAGTTTGTGCCCAACCATGTTTCCTTCTCTACCTTTAGGAAATAGAGCTTCCAATTCCAGTCATGAACTACCTCCCAAGGTTGGTTCTGCAGACAGTGGAGTTTGGGCACTGGCCTCCCTGGTGTGGAGTGTTCTACTCCCAAATTTTCTCTACACATGGGCAGGCTCCTCCTTCCAGTTTTCAAAGAAATTGAAAGATAATCTTCTGGTCCCCTGGAGCCCCCAAACAGGTGCTTTAGATAACTCTGGGTGACTAAATATTGCCTTGTAGTACTGCATAATCGTGAATTTCTTTATTCCTTCACCATCTTGATTGTTGTTCCCCAAACTCTTATGTTATAGATTTTTTAAATTTTTAAAAAAGATATTTAGATTACATAAATGTTACACAAATAATGTAAGGATTACCATATGCCCCACTCCCCACACCTCCCACAACCTCCCACATAAACAACATCCTTTATTAGTGTGGCACTTTCATTGCATTTGATAAATGCATCCTGGGGCATTGCCAATGAGCATGGACCATAGTTCACACTGTAGTCTACACTCTCTCCCACACAGTTCTGCATATTTTAGGATGATATAAAATGGCTTATATCTGTCATTGCAATGTTATTCAGGATGATTCCCAGGTCCCAAAAAAGCCCCTATATTAACACTGTCTTTCCCTATCCCTTCCCCTAGAGTTTCCAGTAGCCACTGGCTCCACATCAGTGTTGTAATTTCTCCCATTGCTAGAATCACAGTATGTCTATAGTAGAATACCAGTAAATCCACTTTATTCCATAGTTCGTTCCCAAATCCTGAGGATTCTGGTAGAGTGATGTGCACTCCACCTCTAATTGAGAAGGGGCTTTGATCCTATACAGTTGATGGGTGGGAGACTCTTGCTTGCAGTTGTAGGCTTTCTTGTTTTCTTGGTATGGTAGTTGTCAATCTTCACCTTCTTGTTAGTTTTCCTGGATGAATCCAAAGAACTGGAGAGAAGGTGTTGTAACTCTGCTGATGCTCTGGGCCCAGCTAGCACATGGAAAGTCCAAATATTCCAGTCTCTTTGATGTACTCTTAAAAACTCCAGCACCAAGTATCAATTTAAATAGAAGAGGCAGTTGAGCCATATGTAGGGAAGCCATAATTGAGTTCAGCTTTGTTACTCCCAGGAGAAAAAAATCTCCAAAGTAGGGCCCACTGGCAAGACACCAAACTCTGGAGCTATCTGCACTGACAGGACCTGGCTGTCTCCAGAGTTCTCAGGAGGCCCACTATTTGGGGTACTATCCACTCTGGCTGTCTATAGATGATGCTGAGATGTGCATAAGTGTTACCTCTGGGATGACTTCCCAATTCACTTTGAAGTCTCTGAGCCATATAAGACTTCCCCCTTTTATTTGAGGTCTTTCTCCAGTTGCTTTGTTAGTGGGTGCTTGGTAGTAATCCCTCAATGCCAGGGAGGCAATCCCCAGGAGTCATGTCCCATGCTGAGGAGAAGGTAATGCACTTATATGCTGAGTTTGGCTTAGAGGCCACATTTGAGGAATAGGGAGGCTTTCAGGAGGTAATTCTTAGGCAATATGTAATACTAAGCTAAGTTTTAATTGTACAGGAATGAGTTTTGTAAGTACAAGCTTCAATATCAAGGGCTTAGTTCATTGGTCTGTCCTCCTTCCCTAGTCACTTCCCATGTACTCTAGGGATTTTTCCACTCTATTAGTGAATGTAGCAGGACTCCCCAGCATGGTAACTATATATTCTTTCTGTTTTTGTGTGGGTATCTACCCACTGAGAAAATGTCCCATGAACACTTGAACATATTCATATGCTTTAGAGACATGCTCCAGACACACAACTTCCCACACATCTCCACCAAAGACACCCCACAGCAGTGACCCTCCCTGGCCGCAGTTATGATGCTTCTATGATCTAAAACTTCTCAAAAAAATAAAGCCTTATTTGGCTGACCCTTGTCTTAGATTCAGATACAGGAGGCTGGACTATCAAAAAGGACACTTTAAATTAAATTGTAAATCACATGTTTCTTTTTCTTTAGTGGAATTCACCTGCTGCTTGTCTAAGATGCTCACACCACTCAGCCTTTTCCCTGATTAAACAGCCCAGAATCATTTAATTGTTAGACCGTCCACCATGCTGACCCTCCTCCTTCCAGCTTAGCTGCTTCCTGTGCCACCAAGTTCTTCAAATCTGAGCTCCAGGAAGTGCAAATGGGAAACTAGAAGGAGCTGTACTTTGGCTTTTGTGCTGATGTCCCAATAGCCTGAGAAGAAATTATCTTACTAGTGTCCTGGGTATAGCCCTTCAGCTCCCCACAGCAGAGCATAAGTGGTGAAGACCACCATGATTAAAATAAAGTCCTAGGGGAAGACTTGTGATCTCTAAACTCAGTTTCCTTATCCAGTAGTGGGAATAAAAACAATGTCTACTGATTAAGATAAATATAAAGAATCAGTGTAGATGTCCAGTTTTGAGCTGTACCTGACACATAGAAGCATACACTAAGTAACCTGTTCTTTCAGATATGTGGATGCAGGTGCACATTCTCCAGCTCACTGACAGAATTGCTGAGCTCCAGCTGCAGCATTTTGGGCAGCTCTGTTGCATGTGCATTCTGCTTGGTGCTCTGCTCCTTGTGTCACATCAGTGGACAGTCAGGGTTTACTTTTCCTACTGAAATGGGTGACACTTGAGAAAGCAATGAAAATATTCAAGGCCTCCTAGGGTCTTGGATCAGAAATGGCATGCTGTCACCTCTACCAATAAACCATTTTATAGAGCAGATGACATGGTGCCAGAAATTATCATGGTCCAGACTCCTGAGCATTGTATGAGGATGAATGAAAAATTCCACAATATTTGGATGCTTCATTAGCATTTGTTATTTATAATTTATTCCATTTGGTACAATCACAGCCACTTATATTTGTTATAAAGTCCCTTTTGACAAATCCACAGGTTCCTTATATATTTTCCAGTTACTGACTTTGGGAAAATAATGCTTATTGGCGTCCTAATGCTGTGTAACCAACCACCCCAACACACAGAGACTTAAATTATTAAGCACTTATTTCTTGGTCAGTTAAATATGTTTTGTAGTGTAGAAGTTATTAATTTCATTATTAAGATAGAAATCTTCTATTGCTCCATTTAATATCTCACCTTTAGATAAGACCCTCTTATTTACATGTATAAATTGTGAAAGGGGAGTTTGGTGGATTATTTCATGTTATCATTAGCTTATATGGGTGTCCTGAGAGCTTAAAATCTAGAATAGAAATCAATACTTTAATTCAGATGCTGGTAAGCTTATTTGCAAAGGGTCATTTAGTAAATGTTTTATGCATTGCATGCCAGATTATATCTTTGTCAGTTAATCAAGTCTGCCATTAAAGCAAGCAGACAGCCAGAAAAAAAATCCGTCGATGAATAGGCATGGAAGTACTTCAATAAAACTTTATACACACTATAGGCTACAGGCCAGACATGGACTGCTGCCTAAATTTGCATTAGAATTCAGTTCAGATAAAATGCTGTCTTAATAAATGGCTGAAATATAGATAATGTAAGTTGTAGTGAGTTGAAAATTAGAGGGAGATATTCTGATACTTGAATATATCAACATAAGGTGAAATGTCTCTCAAAGATCAGTGAGAGGCAGACACCCTGTTAACGACTCTCCATGGAGCTCCCTTCATGTTCCTGTTCCTCAGATTGAAGATGAAGGGGTTCATCATGGTGATGACCATGGTGTACATCACTGAGACAACCAAACATTTCTTACAAGATGGTTCAGGTAGAACCTAAGGACTATGCCAATGAACAAAGAGGCAACTGAAATGTGAGATCCATTGTGGAAAAGACTTTATACATACCTTGGCTAATGAAATTCTTCTCAGAATGGAGGAAAAAACATCTTAGGATATTCAATGGAATTAGGGCCAGAGTCCATCTGTAAAATTTATCCATGTGTTACTGATGAAGATGTTGGAGGAGATGAGCTAGATTACTTCAGGTTGTACACAGAAATAGCAAGGGATTTCAATAAGTGCACTGAAAGAAGGCAAGAACCAATAAGTTTTCAGGAATTCTGATGAGCTCGGTCATGGAAAGCAACTGCACAGAGCTAGGGGTTCCAGTTGACTGTGTAGTGTAGGTGGTGACTGGTGGCTACCACTGTCATAGGACATCACATTTATGGTTAAACAGTACAAAAGCAAAAACAAATAGTGAAAAAATACATCTGGCTTACACAGCTAACAGGTAATGCTGGATATTCCAAAACTTCTTAGATCTGGTGGTGGAGCTGAGAGAGATATTAAAAAAAGACAATTTGAGAGACAACCAGCAAGATGATGGCAGAGTAAAGAGCTCCTAGAAATAGTTCCTGATATGGGTCAGTTGGTGATACCCCAGAACTAGCACTTGTTTGGGGGTTCCAGGAGACCAGGAGTGCATCTCCAGCATCCTTGAAAGAATGGAATGAGAGAAGATTCAAAAGTAGAGCACTCCACACCACAGAGGCTGGTGCCCATCCTCCAGTGGAGGCACAGGGCACCTTGGGAGCTGTTCCATGGCTGGAATTGAAAGCTCCAAGTCCCAAAAGTGGGGGAGAAAAAGATGTTGGGCATCAACTTCAGCTACTGATTAGTAAATTTCGTGAGCTAAAGTAAAATCCAAAGAACAGCTAAAGTTTGAACCTGTCCATATCAAAGAGTCCTGTAGCTGCCATCGTAATTCCATACCTTACAAGAGGGGAAATGGCACTGACTGAAAATCACAGTGCTGGTAGGGGCTGACTTCTTTCCACCTAGATCAAATTGCCACTTTATCCTAAACCCCAGGCCCACCTTGGGCACGGAGGAAGCTGGGGGTAACTGTGACAGCCTCTCAAGGAAATTACAGGCCATGCCATGGAGGCTGGTGATCATCCTACTTTGACAACCCAAGCCACCCCAGTAGTTATTCTGTGGCAGGAATTGGAAGCACCATTTCCCAAAAACAGGGGAGGAAGACATGGTTGACCACTAATTTCAGCTACTGATTAGAAAAATCAACTGTCTAAAGTATAACAATAAAAACAGCAGAAGTGTGAGCCTGTCCAAGTCAGAAGGAGGTCTGTAGCCACCATTTTTTGTTTATGTATTTATTTATTTTATATTTTAAAAGATGCTTAGATTACATAAATTTACAGAAAAATTACAGGGATTCCCATGTTCCCCATCTCCCACCCCCAGCAAGAGGGGAAGCAAGGCTGACTGAAAATCATGGTGATGGCAGAGACCAGTTTCTTTCACCCAGATTAACCTGCAGCCCTAGCCTAGGTTCCAGCCCCAACTCTAGCAGGGAGTAAAATGGCAGGCTCTGCATCAACCTATCCAGGAAACTGCAGGTACATTTAGCTGGCAAGACTGAATAATCAGAAGCCTACTGGGCAATGGTGGTCATCTTGGACCTGCACTGCACAGATTGCTGCCCACACTTGAAGCTCCATTCTCACCCCAGGTAGGGGAGAAAAAGGTGTGAAACTTCATCTGTCTTTTTGGGAAACTACAATCTAGGCCTGCATGAGTAGGGTTATTCCACACAGCTTTGGCTCTGTCCCTACCCCTGGCAAAAGAGAATGTTTGGAAAAGCTTCATTGGTCCCTGGGGCAACGAGGGCAGCTTTAGGCTCCACAGCTTATAGCACCAACTATATGCTTGGCTCCTACTACATAACCAGCAAGGTAGAAAGGGCAGGAATCCCTAAACTAAAGAGAAAAACTGTACCACAATAAATACACTAGTAAGCCAAGACACCAACAAAATATTTCAATCCACACCAAGAAACAGGAAGATATGGACCAATTAAAGGAATTAGACAAGCCTCCAGATGACATAAAGGAGTTGAGACAACTAATCATAGATGTTCAAACAAATCTTAATAAATTCAATGATATGGCTAAAGAAATTAAGGACATAAAGAATACATTGGATGAGCACAGAGAATTTAAAAGCATACGTAGAAAAATGTTAGATCTTATGGGAATGAAAGGTGCAATAAATGAAATTAAAATACACTGGAATCATAATAGCAGATTTGAAGAGGCAGAAGAAAGGATTGGTAAGCTTGAAGAAATGGCCTTTGAAAGTAAACATACAAAAGAACAGATGAAGAAAAGATTGGAAAAACAAGGTCTTAGGGACTAAATGACAGAAAGAGAGGTGCTAAAATACATGTCATGGGTGTCTCAAAAGGAGAAGAGAAGCAAAAATTGGCAGAAGGAATACTTGAAGAAATAATGGTAGAAAATCTCTCAACCCTATTGAAGAACATAGATATCCATGTCCAAGAAGCATGACACACTCCCATGCAAAAAAGTCTGAATAGACTAACTCCAAAACTCATACTAATCCGAATGTCAAATGTCAAAGTCAAAGAGAGAATTCTGAGTGCAGCAAAAGAAAAGCAATGCATAATATATGATATACCCAATAAGATTAAGTGCTAATTTCTCACTAAAAACCATGAAAGCAAGAATACAGTGATATGATACACTTAAGATTTCACAAGAGAAAAACTTCCAGCCAAGAATCTTATATCCATCAAGAATGTCTTTCAAAAATGAGGACCAGTTTAGAATATTCACAGATAAACAGAAACTGGGAGAGTTTGTCACAAAGAGACCTGCTTTACAGGAAACACTGAAGGGTGTGCTACAGCCAGAAATGAAAATACAGGAGAGAGAGGCCTGGAAGACAGTCTAGAAATGAAGATTAAATCAATAAAAGTAACTAAAAGTGCCAAAAGAGTGGTGAAAATAGAATATGACACATAGAACCCAAATATTCAGGAATAAACTTAACCAACTGTGTAAGGCACTTGTAATCAGGAAATTACAACTCACTGTTAAAAGAAATTTTAAAAAGACCTAAATAATTGGAAGAACTTTCCATGCTCATGAACTGGAAGATTAAATATCATTAAGATGTCAATTTTACTAAAATTGATGTACAGATTCAATGTAGTCCCAATAAGAATTTCACCATCACATTTTAAATAAATGGAAAACATGATTATCAAATTTATTTGGAAGGGAAAGGGGTCCTGAAAAGTAAGAAATATCTTAAAAAGGAAAGCAAAGTTGGAGGATTCTCATTTCTGGACTTTAAGTCGTATTTCATAGCTACAGTGATAAAAGAAGCATGGTACTGGCATGAAGACAGAAATATAGACCAATGGAACCAAATTGGTGCTTCAGAAACAGAACCTCACATCTGCAGTCAAGTTATTTTTGACTGGTCTGTCAAACCCACCCCACTTGGGCAGAACAGTCCATTCAACAAATGGTGTGAAGAAAACTGGATATCCATAGCAAAAGAAAGAAAGAGGACCCCTATCTCACACCTTTTACAAAAATTAACTAAAAATGAATAAAAAATCTAAATATAAAAGCAAGAACTATAAAGCTTCTGGAAGAAAATGTAGGAAAGTATCTTCAAGACCTGGTGGTAGGTGGTGGATTCTTAAAGGTGGTAAAAGGAGGACTGAGATGGACTTCTGATATGTAATGTATGTAGAAGTTTTAATTAGCTTTACTGTAAAAGTGTGGAAATGTACAGAGTTGATGGTAACACATTATAGTGAGTAATAACTGGTTTATAAATGGGGATGTGGCTGAAAATAGTAGTTTAGGGATTTAAATGCCAATTGGCAGAAAGCTAGAGAATAATCTAGGGACTGAATAGCACAGTAAACCCAGAGGTGGATGCAAATTGTGCTGAAGGTACAGATGCAAGAGTGTCCTTTATAAGCTAGAGCAAATGTACATCACTATTGCAGGGTGGTGGGAATGTGGAGAAGCATGGGAAAAATACAACTGGAGTGACCTATCGATTATGGTTAACAGTCATAATGTAATATTCTTGCATCTATACCAAAGATGCACTGTGTTGATAAGAGGGGAGAATGGAAAGTGTGTTCCAAATGTATGCTGTGGACCTAGTAATAATCAGATGATACTATCTCATAATCTGTAACAAATTTTCCACCACAGTGTGGTGTGTTGATAAATAGGTGTTGTTTGGGAATTCTGCACATGTGCATGATTGTTTTGAAAGTTTACAACTTCTGTCATAAAAATATATTTAAAAACTAATAATAGGATGGGTTGGGGGGAAAGTATACCAAATGTAAGATAAGGACAATAATTATTAGTAAGATTTTGACAATATTTTTTCATAATTTGTAACAAATGTCTCACAACAATGCCAGGTGTTGGTGGAAGTTTGATGTATGGCACCTCTGTATGATGTTATGAATGTTTGCTTTGTAAGTTCACAACTTTTACTATGCACTTATTGTTTATGTTTGTTCATGTATAAATGATATAAAAATAATAATAGGGTGGGTTGGGGAAAATATTTTAGTTAGTAATATTTTGAGGATATTTTTTAATGCAGTAAAAATGTATAACAACAATGCAAGGTTTTGGCATTAGGGGGAGGTATGAGAGCCCTGTATGGTGTTATGTATGCTTGTTTTGTTACTATTGCTATACACTTATTGTTTATGTATGTTCATGTTTGAGTGATATACTTCAATAAATTTTAAAAAGGACAGTTTGGAGAGGAAGAATTACATGGCACATGGAAGTGGGAGCCTGTTACCATGACCAGGATGAAGAGGAGGGTCTCCATGAGGGAGACCAGGTTAGTGAATACAAGAACCATAAATGTAATGGATTGCCTCTCTGACATCTCACAAAATCCTGGGAGGAAATATATTGGAAGCCCTTTTGGTATTCTGATTCTGTGTAAAGGAATTGTAAGTCAAATGTGATGTAGAAGCAAAACTAAATTAAGCACAAATAGCCAAGTGTTTAGTCAGACAAAGGTGTGATGATGCAAAATGCCAGAAATATGTTGGCTTTAATAAAGCATATTTATTTGGAGTATAAGCTTACAGTTACCAGGTCATAAAGCATAAGTTACTTCCCTCACCAAACTCTTTTGCCACATATTGGAGCAAGATGGCTGCTGATGTCTGCCAAGAGTTCCAGCTTCTTGGGTTCCTCTCTTCCCAGGACTTGTTTCTCTCTGGGCATAGCTGCCCTGCTCTCTCCATAAGGCCAGCTGTAGTCTATCAGGTGGCCAGTTCACTCTCTCTCCCCAGGGTTCAGTTCTCTCCAGGCTCTACTGCTTTGCTTCTTTGTGTGCTTACTTCCCAGGTTCCAGCTCCAAGGGGGTGAGGAATCAATATCTTACTGATGTGGCTCAATCAAAGCCCTAATCATAATTTAGTCTGGCCCAGAGAAACAGACCAGTTTACAAACATAATCCAATATATATTTTTGGAATTCATAAATAATGCCAAACTGCTACACTCCACCCTGTGAATTCCAAAAAGACATTACAATATTTTTTAAAAAAACCTTAAATCAGTACAATGCTAAATAAAAAAGAAATCATAATCAGTTTAAAGAAATAGTTTTTCTTGAGCAAAGTCCTGTTTGTCTGTAAGCCTCTGAAACTTACAAAACAATTTGTCTGCTTCCAATACACAAAGGATAGCCAAAGGAAAAACATTTTCATTACAATAAGGAAAAATTGTGAGGGAAACATGAGTCATAGGTTTTCTATAGTTCAGTAAACCTGCAGGGCATACTTCATTTGAGTTCAATGTCTGAGAGCCATTCTTAAGATTGTGGTTTCTTCTACATGGGGCCTCATGGGGACCCACCCTTTCCACAAGCTTCCCCAATGGCCACTTTCTTTGTTCCACCCTCATCAAGCATCTGGGTCTTGACCAAGCTCTAGACCTCACCCTCCAAGAGCATTGATGTGATTGCCACACTTTACTCAATCTTTGGGTTAGAGTTTTAAACCCCTTAGTACAGTGAAGAGAAGAAAACATCCTCCCTAATGTTTGGCATACAGGCTCAACTCTCTCAGAGAAACAACTTGACCATCTGACCTTCCCTAATACATGTTGGTGGACAGGTTTACCCCTCTCAGACAGATGGGGTGATGTCCTTAACCTCCTTAATCCTTGGGGAATGTACTTCACCCACTCTCTAACCTGGGGTGGCAAAACTCTCCCCACACGTTAGGCAGGAACATCTACCCTCTTCAACTGCTTTCGCCAACTCACTCTTTCTGTACACATGGGTTGGGTTCCTCTCTGGGCCCAAGGCAATTTTTTTATTGCAGATCTGAACTTCCACGATTTTCCTCTTAAAGCTGTTTCTCCTTCAATCTCTCCTTTCCATGTCCCTTTTATTCCAGGCTGACAGCAATTTCATTCATACAGCTCTGTCAATTTTTTTTTTTTGGTTTAGTGTGCAGGAAACCAGGGTTCAAGCCATCAGACAGTAAGACTTTCCACAAGTCTTTGTGAGATAACTGCATCTTCAATCCTGATTGACAATTCCCAAGTTTAGTTAAGTCCTCAAATGGAGCACTATGATCTAGGAGCTTGATTTCCAGAGGTTTGGAATTTCCAGAATGAGTTTCTGTTTTCTTTTTTCCCAACAGTTCTGTCCTCAGGTTATAACACTCGTCTAGCATTTTGCTATAATCTGAAAGGAGAGGCCAAGCCATATTCTCTGAGTTAACTTTGGAAACTTCTTCAGCTAAATGCCCAGGCTTGCCATTTTCAAATTCTGTCTTCCATAAAACATCAGGAGTTAATCTTGTTAAGTTCTCTGTGACTTTAAAACATGGATTGCCTTTCCTCCAGTTTCCAACAATAATTTCATCATTTAGTTCTAAGGCATCATAAAGAATCACTTTAGTGTCCATCTCACAATTATTTCCTTCTAAGACCTTATCAAAAATAACTTTAGGCTCCATATTTCTACCAACAGAATCTACAAAGCAATCTAGGCCTTTTCCATCAAGCATCTCACAATTCCTCCAAAAATATACCCCTTACATGTTTATAAAACAATTCCATCATTTTGGTAACTGCAAAAGCACTACCTTACTCCTGGTAACAAATTCTGTATTAGTCAGACAAAGAAGTGCCTTTTATAAAGGGTATTTATTTGGGGTAGATTCTTACAGTTAACAGGTCATAAAGCATAAGTTTCTTCCCTCACCAAAGTCTTTTGCCACATGTTGGAGCAAGATGGCTGCTGAAATATGCCAAGAGTTCAGGCTTCCTGGGTTCCTCTCTTCTCAGGGCTTCTTTCTCTCTGGACTCAGCTGCCCTGCTCTCTCCACAAGGTCAGATGTAGACTATCAGGGACTGGCTCTGTCATTCTCCCTAGGGCTTGATTCTCTCTAGGCTAAGCTGGTCTGCTCCTCTGTGTGCTTTCTTACTGGTCTTCAGTGCAATAACTCCAGCATCAAAACTCCCACTCTTTTCTCTGCAATGTATATTTCTCTGTGAGTCTCTGTTCACCAAAGAGGTAGGGACAGAATATCATACTGAAGTGGCCCAATCAAAGCCCTAATCATAATTAAATCATGCCAATAGGAACAAACCAATTTACAAACATAATCTAATATCTATTTTTGGAATTCATAAATAAAGCCAAACTGCTATGCCAAGGTTGATCCATGTTGTAGCATGTATCAGAACTTTATTACTTTTTAAGTCTATGTAGTATTCTATTGTATGAATTTCATTAATCAACTCACCTTTGGTTGGCACTTGAGTTTCCATTACTGGATATTAAACACATTCATAAAAACATAAAGTAGATTAAGTTACAGGGGCTGTACAGATGGAAAATGAGGAGTTATTGCTAAACAGATAAGAGTTTCTAGCTTGAGTGATGAAAAAACTTTAGTAATGGATGGTGATGATGGTAGCACAACATAGTAAAAGTCATTGATGTCACAGAATTGTACTCTTCTACATGGTTTAAATATCAAACTATCATATTTTATATCAAATGTTACCACAATAAAAAAAAACTAATTAAATTTTAAAAAGTAAAAAAAATCTAACAGTCATCTCAGAAAGATTTCACCTGAAACCAATACATTTTTGACATAATTGCAGGATGTTTAACACCATCCCTGGTCTCTACCCCATAGATGCTTTCAGTACTCCTCCATTGTCTGTTGATCAACTATAAATATTTCCAGGCATTGCCATATAGCTTCAAGTGGCCAGAATCCTCCATGGTTCACAATCAGTGGCTGAGAAAACAGAGAACTGGGAACATCTTTAGCGATCCCAACAATGTCCCAGCTCTTACTTGCTTTGTAACTTTAAGCAGACACTTAATCTTGGGCCCCAGCTATTTCTGCAAATATAGAATTTAGCTCATAATAGTACTGCTTTTATATAATGGATTTTTATAAGAATTCAGTGAGACAATCTCTATCAAGATGTTAAAATAATGTAATGTTTCATAAAGGATGGAAATGTATATCTTTTAATTAACAAAGATTTTGTAAATTAAGGATTATATGGCTCCTTTTAACTTGCAATACAGGCAGAACAACCCTGATTGATTAGAAAAATACATCAATAAGCTAAGGGATATACTGCTTTTGGTTTCATATCCCAGGAGCCCAGTTATCCACTTTGTTCAAGAGTGAAAAGCAATATTTTGAGGAGAAAAACAGAGGCCAAATCCTCACCCCAATCAATGGTGTGGAGACCCAAGGGACTAGTGAAGATGGCTTTGTTGTCACAGACATGGCGAAAACTTTCATTTGAAGGATGACAAAGGTGTTAGAAGGTTAGATATATGCAAGGCATCAGAATCCATTCGGAAGAGATGTGATAAAGCTGAATTATCCTGGTACAACCTTGTCTCTTGGGAATAGAAATGAGCAGGAACCATTTCCATTCTCACCTGACCAGTGTCCCAAAGGAAATGGTGGTTCAGGGGAAGGAAATATGATAATAAGGTACACAGAGGGAAATGTACTAAAGAGCAGGTAAAAGAAAACTGTAAATATATCCTTTTCTTCTGTACTTCATTATGTGCCATCTTGGACTGAAAGGAACATGGCTGGGTTTTTGGGGTCTTAAGTCTGGCTGGGAACCAATGCCTAACTCCTTCCTTGTGTCTTGTCTGGAGACAGAGTTTCAGTCTCCATTACCAACCACCTTGGAAGGAATTTGGACTTTCACATGGAGACCTTCCTCTCAGAAATACCATCCAGATGTGTTGCAGAAACATGAAGAATTTACAGGAAAGCATCAGGGAGAATGAACACCAAGAATTTAATCTTGGGTCATCTGAGTGTTAATGCAGCATAGCACAACACCAAGTGAACAGCCAGCTTGTTTGTTCGCTTGACTAATCAATTAATATATGTATTTAGAATGTATTTATATTTTTTTTCTGTAAAAATGGACATATATCCAGAAATCTTAGGAAAAACACCCAGGTGAACAAAACCTGTGTGGTTTCTACTCATTTAGATCTTACATTATACTGGAGAATTAAGTGTATGTGTGACAGAATGATTTCAGTGATACATCACATGTAGAGATGTACATCAAAGTAATAGATAGTCATGCCTTGTGCAGGTTTTTTAGTGAGTCATCTGGGAAATCCTTGGCATATTGTATGAGTTACAGAACCAGGTCTGGGGTGTGTCCACTGGATGGCCAACCTATCAAAACCCAAAGCTCATGAATAATAAAGAAGAGAATGCCACCAAAGAAAATTGAAAAAGACCTGCTATGGAACCATATAAAAATTAATGTGGTCAAATAAATGCGGAACAGGTAAAAGATTAGCAGGTAGATCAGAATATGATGTGGAGACCTTGACAAGAAAGGTGCAGCAAGAGCACCTCCTCTGTTGTGGTCTTTGTGTCTGGAGGAGTGTAGGCTTCCATGATGACTGCCTGTTCACACTCCACCCTCACTCTTCCATTTGTCTCTCTATTCACAGAAGCTTGTACTCATTAGCAGAGAGTGGCCTTCCTTTTAAACCTTTCTTGCCTTTAAATGAAATGGTTTTCAAAACTTTTGTCCATTTCCCAGATAAAGAAAGAATTTTATTACATTGTGATCCAATGTATTGGATTGTGATCCACACACACATACATACAATGCACTTATGCATGTATACCTACATCTCATGACACACACAAACACACAAAACATATAGACATATGTATGTAACCCACACATGCAGCACATACAACACACATATACAACACACAAATACAGCTCAACAAAGAATCTGTAAAATTATTGGTATGTACTCATACTATGTATATTGTCCTCTGATATTTTCTATCATTCTTTATCATTCTATTTCAATTAATTAGAAAAAGTGTCATTTTGATGCTTTAGTGATGAACCATTTCAAAATATGGAATTCATGTTTCTAGCATGTCTCCACACCAGTTTAGACATTTCCCTGTTTCTTTTGTTTCTCTCACTGTTGATCATTCCTGTGAAATCACATTCTTTTATTCACTGATACAATATATATGTATTCACCCACTATTATATCTCAGTCACCAACTGTGCTAGATATGTAGAACATTTCTATATCCATCAAGGCTTTCATAGTCTAGCAAGGTAAATGACACAGAATTCAATAAAAGCAAAAAAAAGTCATAGACTCTTCTATCTAAATAAATTTCAAGAAAAAATATCATATTGCTTTGGAGAGGTTAAATGAGTGTTCACAAAGTGCTTACTCCTGACATCCTTGAATGAGGAGAAAGTGGTTTCCAGATGGGGAAGGTATGAAAAAATTACAATGCGCCAGTGGGAGAAATTGGAGAGAAGACAATGTGCATAAAATTGTTGGGCACTGAGTCTATGGCATGTTGGTGAAGGTGCAAGTCAAGCTCAAGGTCACAAAGGCCATAGTCAAGTCAAGGAGGCCATGGAGTGCTGTCTTTGTGCATCAGCATGTATGTGTTTGAAGGTATTTGGTGTGTTCAGAACAGGGATTGGCTCATATTCCAAAATGTTTCCTATGAATAGAAATGAATCCCCACTTTATTTCCAATTAAGTATTTGCTTTTTGGTCTCATCTCTATTTGTTGGAATCCTTATAAACCAAGTTAATGAAGAAGAAGCAGTATGACAGGTGGCTACACAAATCTGTTTGTCCTAAAATTCCATCGGCAGTGACTCCACTTCATTCTTAAAACTTCTCTGACATCATCTTTTTTTATGCTCCCTCTCTCTCCCTCCCCTCACCACAGTGGCTCCTTGTTTACCTTGATCATTGGAAAAAAATCACTTCCAAGAGCCTTTACCCTGGACAGGGTCTCAGATGATCACATGATTCCCAAGGTTCCCTTGTGGAGCCCAAGTTCTCTTCTGAGATTCCTGTTAAAATGTTATCCTGTATACTGGTCTTGCCTGAACACTCATAAATATACATCATTTCACTGTCTCCTTTATATCAAGTCTTATTTTCCTTTCAAACTGTGTCAGGAGGTCATTCCAGAGGTTACACTTATGCACAGCTCAGCTGGATCTCATTGACTGCTACAGTAAATATTGCCTCAAATAATGGTGTTCCTGAGGGTTCTTGAGACATCCAGATACTATAGGGAGGGCAGACAGCTCAAGAGTTTGACATCCTCCTTGTGGGCCTTACCTTGGAATTTATGCCAACCTGTATGAAAGAGTTGGACTCATTTGTGGCTTTCCTACACATGGTTCTTCTGCCCCTTCAATTTGAACATAGAGTTAGTATTATAACTGATAGGTTTCTGTCCAAGAGAGTTAAATCTTTGGTCTGTCCATGTACCAAATGGACCCTGAGTCTCATCAGAATTGCAACATTTACTCTCCAGTTCACTGGACTCCCCCAGGACAACTAAAAATATAATGATGATGGACAGCACCTATCCCAAGGAACAGAGAGTGTTTGCAACTGCAAATACAATAGTTCCATACATTTGCTCCATGGGATCTAAGGCACCTCTCAATTAGAGGTAGAGTGGGTATAACCATCCCCAAATCCTCAAGACTGAGGAAGGAAGTATGGACTAAATTAGACTTACTAAAGACTTTGTTTCTCTAGCAGTGGAAGAACTTTTATCAGTAATGTGGAGACAATAGCCACCTAAGGTCCTTAGGGGAGGGAAAGAGATAAATAGATGTAATATGGGGGCATTTTCAGGACATTGGATTTGTCCTCCATGATATTGCAATGATGGATACAGTCTATTATATATGTGCTCACAGCTTACAAAATTGCTGTACATGTAACTGGGTACCATCTTTGGGGATCTGCTCATCATTCTGGCCACCATCACTGACTCCCACCTTCACACAACCATGTACTTCTTCCTGTCCAACCACTCCTTTACTGACATCTATTTTATCTCCACCACCACCATAAAGATGCTAGTGAACATATAGACAGAGCAAAGTCATTTCCTATGGATGCTGCATCATTCAGATGTCCTTTTACATGCTCTTTGGATGATTGGACAACATCATCTTGACCGTGATGGCCTTTGTCTCCCTCTGCACTCCATGATCACAATGAATTGCCAGTTCTGTATCCTGCTTTTTCTGGGGTCCTGGATCATGAGTTTCCTACATGCATTGTTACAAACCATGGTTTTGTTACAATTTTCCTTCTATACACTTGTGGATATCCCCCACTTTTTCTGTGAAATTAATCAAATGGTCCAACTTGCTTGTTCTGGCACTTTGTAAATGACATAGTGATGTATTTTGTAACTGACCTGCTGGATGTGG
>JAKSZT010035274.1:23043-40203 GCA_026826555.1 Tolypeutes matacus | reverse complement strand
ATTTACCAAATACACATCTTTAAAGTGGAGTCTACTAGAGTACTAATTTTTACATATATAGCCATAACATCACAGATGATCTTAATTATTGAGTAGGAAATTTTCAATCATGCATTGTTTTACTATAGAAATATTTCTTTTTTTCATGATGTAGGTGTACTCATTGAAAAATGAGTTCTTTGGGTTGAAGGTTAATTTTGCATATTCTATATTATTTTATTGCAATGTATTTTGCTTCTTGAAAACTTCCAGTGGTAAATTAGACTCCTTTCATTCCTCTAAATAAAATACCAGGCTTTTTTATCTAAATGTTTTGTAAACACAAAATGTCAGGAGGAAGAACAAATTATGTCTTTACTCTGTCATGCCTTCATACCAATTATCTTCACAATTCTCTTAAATAGCAATCATCAATGGCTGACTGACACAAGATTATGGAATCTTGCCCCAAAACCACTGGTAGTGGAGAGTTCTGATTCAGAGCCACTAGTTATGCCTGCACAAATATGCATATCTTCCAAAGAATTTTGAGGGAATTCAACAACTACACAGAAAAATATCATAACACTTGTAAATTGTCATGAATGCTGACAAGAAGGTCATGAGAAGTAACTGTGCCTAGAGCCGGGGTTTCAAGATGACTATGTGGTGCAGGTGGTGACAGATGGACATGACACAGTCATAGGACATCAGTTAGTGGTAAATTGCTCAAAAGTGGAAAAATGATATATGAAGCTAAAATACATAATACTGGATATTCCACAGCATGTTAAGGCTGGTGAAGGAGGTGAAACAAATACAACAAAAGGACAGGTTGGAGAGTAAGAAATACAGGGGTATGTGGAGTTCGGAGTTTGAGATGATGGCCAGGATGGTGAGTAGGTTCCTTGTGAGGGTGACCAGGTCATGGAGAGAAACAGCAGAAAGAGAATGGACTGCCTTTCTGGCTTCTCAAAAAGTCCCAGGTAGCTAAATAGTAGAAGCCCAGTTGTTTTCCTGTTGCCATGTAAAGGAAATATCTGTCAAACTGGATGTAGAAGCAAGACGACATTAAGTCCCAATAGTCAAGGTTGATACATGCTGTACAATGTATCAGAACTTTATTCCTTTTTATTTCTATGTAGTAGATACACCCCATTTCATTAATCTGTTCATCTCTGGTTAGTACTTTGTACTTTTGGATGTTAAGTACATACATAAAATCAGAAAATAGATTAGGTTATACAGTATGGGGAGAAGGAGAAAGGGTGATATTGCTTAATAGGAAGAGTTTTTGTTTTGAGATATGAAAATGTTTTAGTAATAAAAGGTGATGACACTAGCACAATATTCTAAAAGTAATTAATATAGGCAAATTTTACACTTAAACACCACTAAGATGTCAAAATTTAGGTTTAAAATATAAACAATGAAAATTAAATAACTGAAATAATAAAGTAAAGCAAAAAAAAAAAACCCTTATAAGCATCCAAAAAGCATTTCTTGTATCAATATATTGTTGAGAAAATAATTCTAGCATTTTTAACAGCATCCATTATGTCTATCATGGGATAAATGGACCCTCATCAAAATTAAAACTTTCTGCATGTAATTGCAGGTTATCATAAAAATAAAATGACAATATGCACAATGGAAGAAAATATTTAAAACTACACATCTAGTAAGGTTTAATATCCAGAATAGATAAAGGAATCCTACAACTCAAAAACATTAAGGAAAGAACTCAACATTTTAAGATTTGATTTATTTTAATTTTTAAAGGAGCTTTAGATTATATGAATGTTACATAAAAAATATAAAGGATTCCCATATGCTCCTCTCCCTCTCACTCCCACACGTAAATTCCAAAGTAAGGTCCACTGACAGAGTTCCAAATTCCTGAGCTGTCTGGCCTGCTTATAGATTCTGGATGTCTCTAGAGCCCTCAGGAGCCTTGCTATTTGAAGAACTGTTTGTTGCAGTAGTCAATGAGATCCTGCTGAGACATACATAAGAGTAAAACATGGAATGATCTCCCAACACACATTGAAGTCTCTTAGCCATAAAAAGTTATTTATATTTGCCATTTCCCCCTTTTGGTCAAGGTCATTTTCCAGATGCATTGCTAGTTGGCACTTGATAATAATCCCTCAGTGGCAGAGAGGCTCATCCCTGGGAGCCATGTCTCATGCCAGGATGCTCCAGGTAAACCCTTCAAATGTATCCCCCCATCAGTGACAACCTACACCAGGGATCCTCCCTTGCCACTGTTGTGACCCTTCAATGATACAAAACCTCTCCAAAAATGAAGCCAACAAAATATCCAAATAATATTAATAAGAAAATGAAAAACTTTTATAAATAATCAATAAAATTTTAAAATCAAATATTGAAATAATAAAAAAATTAAAAATAATTTTAGACATTGTGTCTTTCATCACTACAAGGTACTTATTTTATATTTGCCCATATAGGCATTGGCTCACCCCACTCTTTCACCTTTCTCTTTTCTGTAAACCAATCTTCCAGACTATAGCTCTGTGAGTCTCCTTAATTAGCTTATTTCATATCATTGAGGTCATGTAATATTTGTCCTTCAGTTCATGGCTTACTTCATGCAACATAAAGTCTTAAAGATGCATCCATTTTATTCCAAGTGTTAATACTGCATTCCTTCTTACAGCTGAATAATATTCCTTTCTTTGTATATACCACAGTTTGCTTATCCATTCAGCGGTTGATGGATATTTGGGTTGCTTCTAACTTTTGGCAATAGTGAATAATGTTGCTATGAACATTGGTGTGCATATATCTGTTCATGTCCCTGCTTTTAATTCTTCAGAGTATATAATCCAGCAGTGGGATTGCTGGATCATATGGCAGTTGTATAGTTAGCTTCCTGATGAACTGACAAATTGTCCCCCACAATGGCTGCAACACTCTACATTCTCACCAGCAGATGATAAGTGGTCCCTTTCCTCCACATCCTCTTCAACACTTGTAGTCCTCTGTTTTTTAAGAGCTACCAGTCTAGTGTTTGTAAAATGTTACCTTCTTGTAGTTTTGGTTTGCATTTCCCTAATAGCTAGTGATGCTGTACATCTTTTCATGTGCTTTTTAGCCATTTGTATTTCTCTTTGGAGAAGTTTATATTCAAATCACTTGCCCATTTTCCAAATGGGTTGTTTCTGTTTCCATTTTCAAGGTGCAGGATTTCTTTATACATGCTGGATTCAATGGATCCCCTATTGGATAGATGGTTCTGAAATACTTTCTCCCATTGAGTAGGCTGCCTTTTTACTCTCTTGTGAAAATCCTTTGAAGAACAAAAGTTTTTATTTTTGAGGAGTTCCCATTTATCTGTTTTTTCATTTCTTTCTTGTGCTTTGGGTGTAAAGTTTATGAAACCATTTCCTACTACAAGATTTGTAGATGCTTCCCTACATTATGTTCCAGGAGCTTTTTGGTCTTGGCTGTTCCAAGACCAAAAAGTGTTTATTTAGCTCTTTGGATCATCTTGAGTTAATTTTTGTATAGGGCCTAAGATGGTGATCCTTTCTCATTGTTTTGAATATGGATACTCAATTCTCCAAGCATCATGTGTTAAAGAGGCCATTCTCTCCAAATTGATTGGGCATTGTGACCTTGTCAAGAATCAGTTGATGTTTATGCATGGATCTGTTTTAGAGCTCTCAGTTCTGTTCCATTGGTCAGTAGGTCTATAGTTATGCCAATACCAAGCAGTTTTGAAGACCGTGGCTTTGTAGTATGTTTTAAAGTCAGGTATTGTGATTCCACCAATTTCATTTTTCTTTTTCAGTATGTCTTGGGATATTCAGGGCCTCTTTTCCTTCCACATACATTGAGAGTCAGCGTTCCAATTCAGTATAAAATGCAGAAGTAATTTTTGTTGGGATTATGTTAAATCTGTAAAAAAGTTTGTGTAGGGTAGACATCATAATGATGTTTAGTCTTCCAATCCATGAACAGGGAGTATACTTCCATTTATTTAGGTCTTATTTGATTTCCTTTAATAATGTTGTGGCGTTTTCTGAATACAAGTCCTTTACATCTTTAGTTAAGTTTATTTGATTCTTTTGGTATTGGAAATGGAATTTTTTTCTTGATTTCTTCCTCAGATTGCTCATTGTTGGTGTACAGAAATGTTACTTATTTTTACAAATTAATCTTATGACCTGCCACTTTACTGAAATCATTTATAAGTTCTAGAAACTTTGTTGTAGATTTCTTAGGGCTTTCTATGTAAAGGTTCCTTTCATTTGCAAATAGTGAAATTATTACTTCTTCCTTTCCAATTTGGATTCCTTTTACATCATTTCCTTGCCTAAGTGCTTGAGCAAGTACTCTAATGCAATGTTAAGTAAGAGCTTTAACAGTGTGCATCTTTGTATTGTTCTCAATCTTAGAGGGATAGCTCTTAGCATTTTACCATTGAATATGATATTGGTTGTGTTTTCTTTTTTTTCCCATATATATCCTTTATCTTGTTGAGGAAGTTTCCTTCTATTCCTTTCTTTTGAAGTGTTTTTATCAGGAAAGGGTGCTGTATTTTGTCAAATGTTTTTCTGCATTAATATAGATGATCAGGTGATTTTTTTCTTTTGATTTGTTAAAGTGGTATATTACATTACTTGATTTCCTTATATTGAAACATCCCTTGGGCATGATGAATAATTCGTTTAATGTGCTGATGAATATGATTAGCAATTATTTTTTGAGGATTTTACCATCTAGGTTCATTAGAAAGATTGGTCTATAGCTTTCCTTTCTTGAGACATCTTTATGTCATTGTGGTTTTATGGTGATGTTGACATCATAGAATGAGTTAGACAATGTTCCCTCCACTTCTATTTTTTGGAAGAGTTAGCAAAAACTCTTTTTTTTTAGTTCTTTCCAGAATATTTGGCAGGATTCAAATGTAAAGCCATATTTTCCTGGGCTTTTCTAAGATGGGAGGTTTATGATGACTGATTCAATCTCACTACTTGTGATTGGTCTGTTAAGTTCCTCAAATTCTTCTATCATCAGTGTAGGCTGCTCATGTGTTTCTAGAACTGTGTCCATTTCATGTAAGTTATCCATCTTGATGCCATACAGTTTTTCAAAGTATCCTCTTACTTTTCAAAGTATCCTCTTTATTTCTGTGGGTACATTGGTAATATACCCTTCTTTGTTTCTTATTTTATGCATTTGCATCTTCTCTCTCTTTTTCTTTCTTAGTTTAGCTAAGGTTTTGTCAATATTATTAATCTCAAAGAACCAGCTTTTGGTTTACTAATTTTTACTAGTATTTTCTTATTTTTAATTTAATTTAACTCTTCTCTAACCTTTGTTATTTCCTTTCTTCTACTTGATTTGGACTAGTTTGTTGTTTTTTTCCTAATTCCTCCAGGTGTGCACTTAGGTCTTTTATTTTAGCTTTTTCTTCTGTTTTTAATATAGACATTTATGGTTATAAATTTCCTTCTCAGCACTGTTTTAGCTGCATCAAATAGGTTATGATAAGTTGTGTTGACATTTTCCTACATTCCAAGATTTTTACTGATTTCTTTCGCAGTTTTCTCCTTGAACCACTGATTTTCTAAGAGTGTGCTGTTTAACTTCCTTAACTTTGTCCATAATCTTGTTCTCTTCTCCTTACTGATTTCCAGTTTCACTCTGTTCTGGAAAGAGAAATTACTTTGCATAATTTCAATTTCTCTGAATTCATTAAGAGTTGTTCTGTGGCCTAGCATGTAGTCTAACTTGGAGAATGATCCATGTGACCTCCAGAAGAAATTATATCCCACTGAATTTGGATGTAATATTCTGTATATGTGTCAGGTTTAGATAATCTTAATGTATTATTCAAGGTCTATTTCTTTATTGATTCTTTGTTGAGAGGTTCTGTTTGATGCTGATAATTGTATCTTTTAATTCCCTCAGTATAATTGTAGAAGCATCTATTTTTCAACTTAATTTTTCCAATGTTTGCCTCATGTATTTTTGGATGCTCCGGTTAGGTGTATAAATGTTTATAATTGTTCTTCCTTCTTGATAGATTACCCCTTTTATTAATATATCGTGTTCTTCTTTGCCTCTTACAACAGTTTTGTATTTAAACTCTATTTTGTCCAATATTAATATAGCTACTCTTGCACTTGTTTGGCTATTGTTTGCATGTAAAATTGTTTTATAACCATACCCTTTCAAGGTCCTTGATTCCCTGGTCCTAAGGTTTCTTGTAGATAGCATACAGATGGGTCATATTTCCTTATTCACTTTGTCAATCTGTGTCTCTTGATCAGAGATTTTAATCGATTAACATTCAATGTTATTACTGTCAAGAAATTACTTACTTTGGCCTTCTTTTCTTTAGTTTCATATATGTCATATTCTGTTTTTATTTCTCTTTTTCTCTTTTTAGTTATTCTTACCAATAATATTCATTCATAAATGCACCTCCAACCCTCTCTGTCCTGTTATTTTTCTTTTCAACCTGCAGAACTCAATTTAGTGTTTCTTGTAGGGCAGGTTTCTTCCTGACAAACTCTCTTAATTTCTGTTTATCTGTGAATATTTTGAACTCTCCCTCACTTTTGAATCCCAGCTTTTTTGTATATGATGGATCTCTTTTCCCTGTCTGCTTTCAGTGTTCTCTTTTTGTCTTGAGCATTGGACAATTCAATAAGTATATATTTTGGGTAGGCCTGTTAGGTTTTATACTGTTTGGATTGCACTGCACTTCCTGCACATATACTTCCTTGTCCTTCAAAATTGTTGGGAAATGTTCAGCCCTTATTTCCTCCAACTTTCCTTCTGCCTCCTTTCTCTTCTCTCCCACTGGGATACCTATAATGATTATGTTTCTGCATTTTGAATTGTTATTCAAATTTATAAGTTCCTGATGATTTTTTTCTTTCTTTTTATCCATCTGTTCTACTATCTGTCTGATTTCAGATGTACTGTCTTCAACACCACTGATCCTTTCCTTGGTGTGTTCAGATCTGCTGTTATTTGCCGCCAGTGTATTTTTGATTTCTTGCATTGTGCCATTCATCATCAGATCTGTTATCTTTTTATATGTGTTTACAATTTCTTCAGTATGCCTCTCCAGTGTCTTCTTAATATCCTTTATCTCTTCCTTCACTTAATTAAGTTGGTTCATGATGTTTGTTTGGACATCCCTGATTAGTTGTTCCATATTCTGCCTCTCCTCCTGTTTTATAGTCTTTTTCATTAGACTGGGCCATGTATTCCTGTTTCTTAGTATAGCTTATAATGTTTTGCTGATGTCCAGTCATCTGTTTATCTTGATGGGCTTATTAGGTTGTTTGGTTCTATTCCATTGTAGGGTTTTATTATGTTGTTTTTTGTGTGGCAAAAACACAACAAACTTGAACTTGGTTCCTCTTATTCTGTATCTTTGCAATTGTCTGTTTCCTTGGGAAAAAAAAATTAGGACCAGAACAAAGGAAAGAAGGAGAGAAAAATAATAAAAGTAAGAATAGTAAAAAAAAAAAAAAAAAAGATAGAAGAGGAACCATACAAGTAAAGTAAATAATACAAGTAAAAAAATCATAAATAAAACCAAAGAATAAGAATAAAAATGGTGAAATAGAAAAAAATTAGAAAAATATAGGGTAATAATAGAATTAATTAAAAAGCCAGATAGATGAGAAGATTTGAAAAGAAAAAAAAAGTAGCGCAAGGCAAATGAAAAAATGAAGGAAAAACAAGAAGAATTGAAATGAAAGAAAGGGAACAGAAGACATAAAAATGAAAGAAAGAAACAAATGTAGTAGATGGAAAAATATGAGTTTAAAAATGGAAACAAAGAAAGGGAAAAGACAATAAACAAGAAACTAAGTAAGAACAACAACAAAAATATAACCCAGAAAAAAACAGTCTTCCCTCTTATTCCACTATGGAGCTTCTCAGGCTGCAAGTACTCAGAAATCAGTCACTCTGTAGCTTGTCTGCCACAGGTGATGTGCCTGGTTTTAGAGAATAATATAAAGAAAAAGAAAAGGAACCATTAAATTTTTTAAAATTACAAATTCAAGAACTAAAACAAAACAAAAAAAAAACTCCCTGTACTTTCCCTGTCACAAGGTTCTGGCTGAATGTCTGGTAACAAGGTGGATTCCTTCCCCTTAGGATGTCCCAGAAATCAAACCAGGGAGTTCCCATATGAAAGGCAGGAATTCTGCCACTGAGCTACAGCAGCTCCACAGGTTAAATAGGCTTTGGCAAGCTTATCTGGGTCTTCCTGTCCCCTTTCCTTCTGGCTAGTTTGGGTTCTAACACTTTGCTGGAGCTTCACTGGTTAGGTGCCTGTCTTTGCCTCCTTACTGATCTAACTCCTGTCTCTTCCAGGACAGCTGTGTGACAGGCTGCCTGATCAGATCCCTCTCCCCTCTTTCGCAGGCCATCTCAGTTCTAGTTGTTTCTTCTTTGAGATCCAAACTCAAAGAAACTGAGTTCTTTGAGTTGGCCAAACTTAATGAAAAGAAACCACTCTCCACACTCTACCAGACCCCTCTTCCTCCCAGGGAATGCCCTCTTCTGCTCAGTTGGCTTCTGTGAGCCAGGTGTTTTACGGAGACTATTTTCCTTGAAGATGGTTTATACGTCCCTTTCCAGTCACAAGAGTGAGCAATTCACAGTTTTCCTTTGGTTTCCTTTTCTTTCTTGATAACTCCATTATCATGTGCAACAGTGTTCTATAGAACCCCAAAGCAGATCCCTCAGATATATTTTTGGCTTTTCTCTGTTGTTTTTTTGTGAGACAATTGAGCTCTGCCTATTTACTAGGACACCATCTTCCCAGTAGTCCTCAAATCCCAATATTTAAAAAGTCAATGAAAAAAAGCAGCTCTGGATTCTGAAGTATATAGAAAGCATCCTCAATAAAGACTTGATTTAATTGTATTTTCCAATCATTTGGGTTTTTCAGAGCCTACTTAGTTCTTGAACTGTCTGTTAATGAAAAACCAGAAGACAGTTGACAGTTGTGCTATTACAATGTAACCACTGGGTACCAGTTCTGTAAAACAGATGTGATTTCCCATTTGGAGCAAGAGGAGGACTGTGGCATGAAAGACTGGCATTTCTCATGGCCAAAGTACAAGTTCTTTCCATGAACTTGTGTTGCAGTTCACTGGTTAACGAACAGGTCCTTGGAAATGTCAACTGAATATTTCTTTGAGTGATAGTCTCTGAAATATAGGAAGGAAAAGTGACCTTCAAAACAAGAAATGATATCTATGCAATATCAAAGCACCACATTGACTCAATATGTGTCAATTCACAAACCTTATGTCAGCAATTTCAAAAACACCTCAGTGATCAGTCATCCTGTAATCAACATAAGCACAGTTACTCATTATGTAAATCAAATGTCTATTACCTATGTGGGAATACCTTCAAAAAAACTTGTGTGCTTAGTCAAAATGAGAAAATTCACACTGGAAAGAAACCATAAGGCTTCCATTTATGTAGGAAAGCCATCTTTCAGCCAATCATCCAACCTTAGATACATATGAGAACTAACATTATAGAAAAACTATATGAACTTCATCCATGTGGGAAAATTTTCATTCACCCATCTAACAGACAGCATGAGAGAACTCACAATGTAGGGAATTATATGAGTGCGTTCTATATGGGAAATACTTCAGTCACTATGTAAAGGAACTCACATTGGAAAGAAACAACATGAATGCCATATATGTGGTAAACACATCACTAATTATTCTAATTTTAGATGATACTAGAGAAAAACCATATGTATGTTATGTATGTAGCAAAGCAATTCTGTCAATATTTTGCCCTAAGATGACATAAGATAAACCACACTAAAAATGTTATGAGTATGGCAGAATCTTCCACCACAGCTCTAAACCTCAAACAAATAAAAGAATAACACACAATACATGTCATTGTAATCAGTGACTGAATGTGTTTATTTACAAATTATCCCTAAACAAAATGATTGTACTGGACTTGGAGGAACACTATATCTGTAGTTATCTGCAAGTGATTGCATATGAATTCCAACCTTCATGTGCACAAGATAAACTCAGAGTAAGAAAAAATTATGACACATATATGGACAGAAAAGTCTTTTTCATGGGACGGAGATTCCAGAGGAACAATAGATATATTTTTCTAGAATAGTTATTCAATGATATAGACATGAAATATCCTTTACTTACAGAGACACATTTATAAATTACATGAGGTTCTACATTGTATAAAACACTCTATATGTAATGAATAAATTTAAGCATTCAACTTAACTCCAATCCTGCCCAAAGATTTCCAACAAATTGAAGAGGAAAGAGTACTCCCTAAGTAATTCTATAGGGTCAGCCTCATCATCATACCAAACCAAGATCAAGATAACACAAGGAAAGAAAATTACAGACTAATATTTCTTATGGAAATGTATGCAAAACTCCTCAACAAAATACTAGCAAGTAGTACACAACACCACATTATTCACATTAAAGAAATTATACAATATGATTAAGTGGTATTTGTCTTTGGTAGGCAACTTTAGTTCAATGTAAGAAAATCAATTATTGTAATACACCACATCAACAGAATGAAGGAGAAAATCATATTATCATCACAACTGATGCAGGAAAAGCATTTGAGAAAACACAGCACATTTCCTTGATAAAATAACTTAGAGCACTATGAATAGAAGTAAACTTCCTAAATATAAGGGGCATATATGAAAAGCCCACAGCTAACTTACTACTTAATGTTGAAAATATGAAAACTTTCCCTCTAAGATAAGGAAGAAGAAAAAGATGCCCTTTGTCACCACTGTTATTTAACATTGTACTGTAAATCTTTGCCAGAGTAAATAGGCAAGAAAAAGAAATAAAAGACATCCAGATTTGAAAGGAAGAGTAAAACATTCCCAGTATTTGCATATGATATGATCCTGTATGGAGAAAATATCAACAACAAAGCTCATAGAGCTAATAAATGAATTCAGAAAAGTGGCAGGGTGCAAGGTCAATACCCAAAAATGATTTTCTATACACAAGCAATGAATAATCAGAAGAGTTTTTTTTTTAAAAATCCATTCACAATAGCAATTAAAGAATCAAATCTAACCAAGGATATAAACATCTGTACACAAGAAACTAAAAATCATTTTCAAATTTTTTAAATTTTTTTTCTAAAATTGCTTAGATTACATAAAATGTCACATAAAAAAATATAAGGGATTCCCATATACCCCATTCTCCCCACTCGCACATTTCCCCATGTAAACAACTTCTTTCATTAGTGTGATACATTCATTGTAACTGATGAACACATTTAGGACAATTCCAGTTCCTGAAAGTGCCCCCATATTACACCTCTTTTTCCCTCTCCCTGCCTTCAGCACCTCCAGTGGTCACTGTCTCTACATGAATGATATAATTTCTTTCATTGCTAGAATCACAATAAGTCTATAGTAGAATACCAGTAAGTCCACTCTAGAGGACATCCTGTGTTCATGGATTGGAAGACTATATATGAATACATCAATGCTATCCTAATCCATATATAGATTGAATTCAATCACAATCAAATTTCCAACAACCTTCTTGCAGAAATGCAAAAGCCAATCATCAAATTTATATGGAAGGAAAAGAGGCCCTGAATAACTAAAGCCATCTTGAAAAGGAAAAATAAATTAGGAGGACTCACAATTCCCAATCTTAAAAGTTATTCAAAATTCACAGCAATCAAAACAGCATGGTACTGGAAGAAGAAGAGACATATAGACCAAGAGAATAGAATTGAGAACTCAGAAATAAACCCTCACATTTGTGAACAACAGAATTTTGACAAGGAGGCAAAGACCACTCAATTGGGAAAGAAGAACCCCTTCAACAAATGGTGCTGGGAAAACTGGGTCTCCATTTGCAAAAAAAAGGGTATCCCTATCTCATGCCATGTACAAAAATCAAAACAAAATACATCAATGTCTTTAATATAAGATCTAGAACTATCAAACTCTTAAAAGAAAACATAAGGATACCTGTTCAGGACCTTGGGTTAGGCAATGACCTTATTTTTTACATCCAAAGCACAAAAGAGATCAAAGGGTCATCATAAAAGATTTTTTACCTCCAAGGACTATACCATGAAAGTAAAACATCAACCTATATATGAATAATATATTTGGAAACCACAATTCTGATAAAGATTCTCATATACAAAGAAATCCTTTAATTTAACAACAAAAAGACAAACAATCCAATTAAAACATGAGCAAAATATTTGAACAGACATCTCTCCAAAGGTGATATACAGATAGCCAGAAAGAACATGAAAAGATGCTCAATGTAATTGGCCATCAAAAATGCAAATTAAAACCACAAAGTGATGCCATTTCACACCCATTAGATTGGCTGCTTAAACACACACACACACACACAACAGAACACAAGTGTTGGAGAGGATGCAGAGAAATAGGGACACCCCTCATTCCTGGTGGCAATGTAAAATGGTGCAGCCACTTTGGAAGATAGTTTGGTGGTTCCTCAGAAATCTAAAAATAGAATAACCATATAACCTGGCAATCCCACTAAAAGTATATAGCAAACAGATTGAAATGAGGGTCTTGGACAGATATTTGCACACTGATGTTCATAGCAGCATTATTCACAATTGCCCAAAGAAGGAATCATTGCCATATAGCTCCAAAAGGCCAGAATCACCTATTGTTGAGAACTAATTGCTGAGAGGATATGAAGTGGAAACAACTTTACAGGGTTCCCAACAATATCCCAGCCCTTACTCAGTTTATATCTTTAGGCAACTACTTAACCCTGTGGACCCTACCCATGTCTGCAAACATGGAAATGATTCATAATAGTACTGCTTTTATAGAATGGATTTCAGTAAGAATTCAATGGGACAATCTCTTTAAAAGTCTTAAACCCAGGTAATATTGCATAAAGAGATGAAAATGCATCTCATTTAATTTAACAAATATTATTTAAATAAAGGACTAAATGGCACCTCTTAACTTATATTATAGCAGGCCACTCCTAATTGACTGGACACAAGTGTGATTAAGGCAAGGGATGTGTATTGCCATTTTCATATTCAAGGAGCACAGTTCTCCACTTTGTTGCAAAGGTAAAAAGAATGTCCTGGAAAGAACAGGGGCTGTATCTTCACCCCAAGCCAAGGCTTTGACAATCCAAGGGACTAATGGAGATAGCTTCGTCAGTCATAGACATGGTGAAATCTTTAATTTGAATGTTGGCAAAGGTGCTTGAAGATTAGACCTACATAAGGAAGCAGAATACATCGGGAGAAGCAGTAATGAAAGCAGAATTCTCCTGCTACAACCTGGTCTCTTTAGGACAGAGAGTGATGAGGAACCATTTCCACTGTCTCCTGACTAGTTTCCCAAAGGGAAATGATGGCTCAGGGGATGAAGCAAGAAGGAAATTTGCTATTGAGGGACAGAGGGATATGCGCTACAGAGCAGCTAAAGGAATGCTGCAAAAATCTCCTTTGCTGCTCTCCCTCATCCTGTGAATATGATATGATGGGTTTTGGGGTCCTAACTCTGGCTAGCAGACTCATGCCTGACACCTTCCTGCTATCTTGTCTGGGATACAGCTTTAGTCTCCATCATCAACCACCCAGGGGAAAAAAAAACTAACTTTTTCACAGAATCCTTAATCATAGAAATGCCATTCAGGTGAATAGGAGATCCCAGCCGGTAATTCAGGAAGCATTAAAAAGAATAGAAGCCAAAAATTTTAATATGAGGTTATTTGAGGGGCTACCTAGGCTAGTCCAGAACTAAAAGAAGGGGACATTCATTTCTCAGTGCTTGTTTGCTTGTTTGACTAATGAATTAATATTTTATATATTATGTTAAAATATAAAGTGGGTTTTTCATATATGCCCTATTCATATCTTTCAAAGTGTTTTAATCAAGAAAGGATGCTGTATTTTATCCAATGCCTCTTCCGCATCAATTGAGGTGACCATTTCTCATTCCATCTGTTAATGTGGTGTATTATGTCAATTGATTTTCTTCTGTTGAACAACTACTGCATACCTGGAATACAAGCCACTTGTTTATGATGTACAATTCTTTACATATGCTGTTTGATTCTATTTGCAAGTAATTTCTTGGAGATTTTTACATGTATATTCATTGGAAAGATTGGTTTGTAATTTTCTTTTCTTGTAATATCTTTATAACACTTTGATATTAGGCTGATATTGTCTTCATGAAATGAGTTAGATAATGTCACTTCCTCTTCAAATTTTTGGAAGAGTTTGAGCAGGACTTGTAGTAGTTCTTCTTGAAATGATTTGTAAAATTCAACTTTGAAGCCATCTGGTCCTGTGCTTTTCTTTATTGGTAGGATTATTATGACTGAATCAAACTAATTGCAATTGCTTTGTTGAAGTCTTCAATTTCTAGTAGAGTCAGTGTAGGTAGTTTGTCTGTTTCTAGGAATTAGATCATTTTGTCTGTTTGTCTACTTTGTTGGTATATAGTTGTTCACAGTAACTTCTTATGATATTTTTTGTGTGTCATCCATAATAATGCCCCCCCTTTAATTTCTGATTTTAATTATCTGCATCTTCTCATTTTTGTCAGTCGAGCTTTGTGAATTTTGTTGATCTTCTCAAAGAAAAATTTTCATTTCATTGATTTTTTTCTATTTTATTTTTGTTATTAATTTCATTTATTTCTGTTCTAATGTTTCTCATTTCTTTCTCTCTGCTTGCTTTAGGATGAGTTTGCTGTTCTTTCTGGTCATGCAAGGAATATAACAGGGGTTGGATTGCTACCTGGACCAAGGAAGCATGCTCTTCACCACAGTCACTCAGGAATGACCTGAGATTATTTACTCTTCCTTATGTTTCTCTGCTTATGATCAGTCTTTTTTGTTTTTATTTTTAAACAAAGGGCACAAGCATATCAAAATGAAACCCAGAGTTTATGTGTCCATTGGGGATTTACAACTTTGTGGGAGGCATTATCTGAATGTGCTGCCCTTGTATCCACTCATAACCACACACTGTGGTGGTGAGAACACCATCAACACAGGCACAGCAGCTGTGGTATGCTGTCTCCATGTGTGTTTGGTGTGGCCTGTCCAGTCTTTAGAGCAGGGTGCCTGGCTTATATTCCAATATATGTTCCTTATAATGCAGAGTTAAAATGCAAATCTATATTTAGAAATAAAGACTATATTCATTTCTATTCATGGGAAACTTTAGAATCCAACTCAGTAAATGAGAAGAGATTCAACATATGGCCAAAGGACTCTTTTGTACTGAAGTTTTACCTGCAGCAGTGAGCTGAACTAATTCTTAAACCTTCTCTGGCATCATCTCTTACCACTCTTCCTGTTGTTCTCTCCATGACCATACTCATTCCCTTGTTGACCATGAACATTGGAAACAAGCCCTTTCTTAGGGCCTTATCACTGGACATTCACTTAGCTGGCCACACATTCTCCAGGTTTCCTTGTGGCTCCCTAGTTCACATTGAGAGGTCTCTGTTAAAATGACTCCTTGTCAGCTGGATTTGCTTGAATACTAGTAAAAAAAATAAGACCCCCACTTTACTGTCTCCTTCTTTGCAGTTACTATTTTAATTTGTAGAATTGTCACCATCTGGCATTGTATATGATTAGCTTTTATTTATTTTCATTCTTTCTCTATTATAAAAATGTAGAATTCTCATTTTTCAGTACTGTATTCCAATTGTCTAGGCATTGCCTGGCATAGAGCCAGAACTAAATATACATACCTCTCAAGTGAATGATTGGATATTTCATAGAAACTATAGATCTCATGACTGCTTGAAGAAAAAGCTAAGAGTAGGAAAGGAAATCTTCAGATTTGGCACTAGAAGTACCCCAAGAAACCAATTGCATGACCAAAATATAATTATAAATGTCAGCAATTCTGCTAGGACAGTAATGCTAGATCTTGAGAAAATTAGCAATGTTCTTTCTTTATGGTTAGACACATTAATCACATGAAGCACAGAAATGATACCCAAGTCTCAGGATTTCTTCTCCTTGGATTATCAGAGGAACCCAAATTGCAATCCTTACTCCTTGGGGTTTTCCTGCCCACATACCTTGTCTCCACCTCTGGAAACCTGCTTATCATCCTAGCCACAATCACTGACTCCCACCTCCACATGCCCAATTTCTTCTTCCTCTCTAACCTGTCCCTTTGTGGCATCTGTTTATACTCCACCACTGTTCTAAAGATGCCAGTGAATCTCCAAATGCAGAGCAGAGTCATAACCTATGAAGTCTGCCTCATGCAGTTGTACTCTTTCTTACTCTTTACAAGGTTGGAGGTTTTCCTCTTGGCTGCAATGGCCTATGACAGTTTCATGGCCATCTGTCACCTGATACGTGCCCTGCTGGTTCTTGGGACCTGGATCATGTGAACCCTGGAATACTTGTTACAAAGTTCAGTGGCTGTCTTTTGGTACACAATTGGGAATTCCTTACTTTTCCTGTGTACTTAATCAGATGGTACCACATGCTTCTTCTGACACCTTCATCAATGTCATAATGATGTATTTTGAAGCTGGAGTGCTGGGTGGAAGTCCTTTTGCTGAGGTCTTTTACTATTTCTTTAAAATTGTTTCTTCCAAACATGCAATCTCATCATCTTGGAAGAAGTATAAAGCATTTTCCATCTGTACATCTCATCTCTCCATGGTCTCATTTTACTATATGAGCATAGTGGTATTCCTTAGTTCTGTTGATTCACAAAACACACATGTAAGTACACCAGCTTTGGTGATGTACACTGTGGTCACATACGTGCTGAACCCCTTCATTTACAGTCTGAGGAATAAAGACCTAAAGGGGGCTCTGAAAATATTATCTGGATGGAAAATATAAAATGGTCATTATTCCTTGGGTTGAGCAAGTGCCTGTGAATGCAGGTCTCAATAAGATCCAGAAAATTGTAATTCTTTTACCAGAATATGAAAGTAAAAACTGTCTCTTTCTATTTATTTCAGAGTTTCAGTATGTTGGATTTCAAGTTCCTATCTTTATTAAGCTTTCTGTTCCTATTAGATATCCAACATTTTTTTTTTTTGCCTTTGTCCACTTTCCAAATTTGCCACTGTTACTCTTAATCTTGGAT
>JAKSZT010035261.1:0-14202 GCA_026826555.1 Tolypeutes matacus | reverse complement strand
CACCAACCATAGACCACAGTTCACACTGTAGACCACACTCTCTCCCACTCAGTTCTGAGTGGTGTGTGCTGATTTAAAATGGCCTACATCCGTTGCCACAACGGTACTCAGGACAACCTCCAACTCCCAAAGAAGCCCCTGTATTTCAACTGCTCATCCCTTCCCTACCCCAAAAGTGGCAAGTGGCCACTGGCTCCACCTCATTGTTATAATTTCTTGCATTGCTAGAATCACCATATGTGAACAAGAGAATACCATCAAATCCACTCTAGTCCATAGTTCTTCCCCCAATCCTGAGGGGACTGGGATGGTGATGTCCACTCCAACTCCAAGTGAGAGAGGGCTTATATCCCATGGATATGGTGGGTGGGATGATCCTGCCTGCAGATGCAGGCCCTCTCCATTCCCTGGGATGACCATTGCCCATCGTTGTCTCCTCACCAGGTGACTTGGATGAGTCCATTGAGGTGTAGGGTAGGAGTTGCAGCTCCACCTAGATTTCATGCACACCTGTCTCATAGGTAGGCGGGAGGCTCCAGTCTCTGGAAGTATACCTAAAAACTCCAGCATCGCATATACATTTGAATAGAAGGGACTGGTGAACCATGTGCAGGGAGGACTTATTTGAGTCTAATTCTGTCACCCTCAGGAGCACAGATTCCAAAATAGAACCCACTGATAAGGCATCAGTCTCTGGGGCTATCCCCCCTTATATAGGACCAGGGTGTCTCCGGAGCTCTCAGGAACCCCACTGAGTGGCTGTGGCTCAATTAGTAGGGCTCCCGTTTACCATATGGGAGGCCCCGGGTTCGGTTCCTGGGGCCTCCTGGTGAAGGCAAGCCCGCCCGCACGGTGTGGTTAGCTGACCCAGCGAGCACAAGCAGCAAGGGGGAATGAATAAATAAATAAAATCTTAAAATGTAGTCTTTAAAATGAATTTATATATATAAAATGTGTGTTTTCTATTGATTTGCATTAAAAAAATAAAGATGGATTCACATATGTCAGGCTCAAAATACTCTTACTGTTATGGCTGCTGTGTCTCCCTTCCTAGGGAGGAACACCATACCAGCACAGAACCAAGGTGTCATGAGGATCCATTTTAAATAGAGTTGCCTCTACTATTCCCAAGTCCCAGTTCTGTGATCTTGCTATTCTTCTAAATTTCAGAAACCACCATTACGTGCCTGGTGGACAGTGTTATTATTCCTGGCGATACTAGTTTGTGGTCAGACCATCCTAAGTTTTCACTGAGAAAAAGGGAATCTGATAGTTGTAGATTCTTCCCATCTGCTCTGCTAAGTCTTCAGCCAGGACTTCCCCTGGAACAGGTGTCCTCACTCCCTCCCACTCACTCCTCAGGGGCTCCCTGTGCCTCCCTGCTAAGGCCTTCACCGCATATGCAGAGGAAACAGAACAAGGGAGCCTGCTGCTCCCATGGCACTGCAGGGGAGTCCTTGGTTAAGTGTCTACATCTATCTGAGGTTAAAATATATGGAATTAGGTCAGACTCAAGCTGTAAAACATAAGAAACAGGTAATGAAGTAAATGAAGTGATATTTAAAAATTACACAGTAGTACATATTTATTATAAATAACTTAGAAATACACACAAGCAAAAAAAGTAAAGAACATCTCAAATATCATAGCTCGAAACATCTACAGTTGCAATCTTTCTATTATTTTCCTTTTTATTGTTATTTTAATCAAACATCTGTGATCCCATTTACCAAACACTTAAAAACTGGGGTAGTAATTAATTTCATTTTATTTTTTTCTAAGATAATCTCTTAGTTGAAAACCTGTCCTACTATCTTCACAAACCCCATTACAATAGATAGTCATTTGAATATATTAAGAATTTATTATCTTTTATAAACATTTTGCTTGAAAACAAACATTTGCTAAGGATCTAAGAAAATTACTTAGGAAAACTTTTTTTTTTAGAAGATACCAGGGATTGAACCAAAGACCTCGTATATGCAAAGCAGCCACTCTACCACTGAACTACGTCCATTCTCCCTTAGGAAAATTTTTAATTATTAATTTTCCATATAAGAAAAAAATATTCATTTATTATTATTATCAGAGGATAAAAAATTAGATGAAATACACATTTTGGATTTAAATATGGTCAAATAACCTAAGGTAAAAATGCATAATTGCTGTAAGTTGAATTTAACTTTACTTCAGGTGGTGGTAATGAAACGAACAATGCTGAGATTTTGATCAGCTTAATAGTGAAAAATTAATTTTTCAGAAGTAGAGTGACTAAAAAAATTAAAAAGAGACATTGACATAACTAATAAAACCCCTTAGCCATAATTTTTAGGATAATTAATTTTAACAATTACAGTGAACTCAGCAAGTTTTGCAAGTTACTATGACACATGATATGTTTGGTATCACTGTACTTCATATGTTCAATTTTGATATTTGAAAATCTCCTACAGCTTCATAGACTCTCTTGAACTTCATCAATACAGTGAACACATAGCAGAGAAATAAAATTTCATGAAAGCATATGTTTACTGAATGACTATGTTTCAGGAAAAAAAAAGTCTTGTTTCAAGAAAAAAACCTCATATTCACTTAACAGCATAAAAATATTTCCTCTTCTGCCAGCCATGTATGTCTTTACAAAATATGTATTATAACATTAATGAATTAATAGTCCATCCTCATTACTATCAATGACTAGTGACTCTTAAAGGAATATAAATTAATATAAATTTCTCAGTAAATTTCCATGAACTATCTTTTAGTCTAAAGGACCATCCATTCGGTAAATGGGCCAGGTTTCATGCTTATACTGGGTAATGGGGCTATCAACATGAAAAAAGAGCGATTCAGCCTTCAGGAGGAGGAACTTAAAAGAGTCAAATGAAGAAGGAGGGGAACAATAATGCAGCAAGGATGGAATAGGATAGCATATATAAGTGGTGGGGAGGTGGAAAAGAATCTTTTTTCTCATGCATGATGTTCGGGTACAAGCAATCTTCAATTAAAAAACACTTTCTTTCTAGAAGTTTCATAAATATATAAACATTATTATATATATCGTTGCCTTAAAAACCAACTTTCACTCTACAGTGTTTTTTTTTTCAGGAAAAGTAAAGTCAAGTAGAAGAAACGTCTAATTGCTACAATCATTAACATACTCATTCATGGATTCTACAGCCTGTGTGGGAGAAACAGAAGTCCCAATTTTAGCTAAACCGCCATCAACTTTTCTTGCTCTCTAAAGAAAGCACATAGGAACGAAAACAAGTGATATTATTCTGGGGAAAACCTTGAATTCTCTTTAATTTATGAGAAAAATAAATTATTCATAATTACGAGAATTTATTATCAGTAATACATTACTTAGGACACTTTTTATCAGTGTGTCTTAAGTCTGAAGGTTGAGACTTTCTGCTAAAAATGATCCTATATTATTCCCATTGACTCAGGTTCATAACCTTTATAGTCATCTGTGTGTCCTCTTTCTTCCATGCTTTGAATAACCTAATGATTTGCCAAATCTTGCCGGTTTTTATTCCTCCATAATATATTTGCAATTCATCCTTTCACTATCATTTCCATTGCCATCTTGTAATTCAGGTTTCTGTTATCTGTTATCTGGAAAATCACAGTCTCCAAGCCATGGCACATTGGGACCTGAAAATATGTATATGGATATTTTCCATTTCTATTGCACTCTGTCATTAGATTCTGTGACCATATTTGTTCCTCATACAAAAGCCATCAATGGCCCTCCATTGCTTATCTAAAAGAGTCTCTGTAGCTTGGTCAAATATCAATACACATTACATTATAATCACTTTTATTCTCCTACAAAAAGTTTGTTACAATTGGATATACCTTTTATTTTCTGCCTTCTAGAATACAGTCTCCACATGGCCAGGAACTCTTTCTCTCTAGTTCACTGCTATATTTCCAGTGTATTAAAATGAGTAGATAATCAATAACTATTTATAGACAAAAGAGTTAAATGAATAAATAAATACATGTCTTGAGCAATTTCTTTTCCAATTTTATCTTTTGAACTCTTCGACTTATATTTTGTAATGCAGTTAACCATTAGGGGCTGGTCTATTCCCATCAGAAGAGAAGAAATATCAGAATGGGTAGCACCTTTTTGGTGTATTTTTTGAGTGAGGAAGAATGTTCTGTTAATATTTGATCAACAAATCTCTATCAAGTAACTTCTTGTATATACACTCCATTGTTCCTAATTTCAAAGGAACTCAAAATCTAGGATTTGAGATAGAAGAAAAAGTACTTAAAGCATATTGTTCTTTTCATAATTTTGGTGTTAAATCACAAAATGAAAACATGAAAGTCAGTGAATTCACTTGATTGGATACATTTGGGCTTCCTAGAGAAGGTGACTTAGAAGCCAACTTTGAGGTTGAGCAAAGATATACTAGATAGAGAAATGGAAATTGAACGGTCAGAGGAGGTGCCATAATTAGATTTAAACTTCCTTTGATAGAAGATAGGTCAAATTTTCATAAACTTACACTATTATAATAAATGTCTGAGAGTACTCTCACTCATCAGTGCATTTATTATGGGCATGATGGAATAAGATTTGCTATGATGGAAAAAGTGTAGACTGCTACAAGACTGTGGGAAGAAATGATAGAGGCAGTAAGGAAGATCAGGAAATGTCAAAACTGACACTCGATGATGCCTGATATTTAGATGGCTGACTGTAAAATAAGTAATAGTTATTTTAAAAAGAAAAAAAGAAAAGAAAATGAGCATCAAATTTTAGAAGCTAGAAAAAAATTATAAAAATTCCTAAAGAGTAGTAATAAAAATAAAAGCAGAAGTCAGAAAAACAGCAGAGTAAAGAAATCTTAACCTGCTTCATTAAAAAGTAAATAATAAAATAGATACATTTCAATACAATCTAATCAAGGTAAAGTACAAATTTAAAAATTAGAAATAAGCATAACAAACATGAAGAAATTTAATGTTGTTAAAAGAAATCAAACAAAATAGAGTTACTACAGCTAAGAGATTAGAAATGGAGTTAGGAGGGAGGACATTAAGTTACTCATGCATATCTCAGGCAGATCCTAAACTGCCAAGGTATGCCAAATCAAAAGCAACAATGTCTTTGTTAATATGTACCAATAAAATAGATTTGTTTAAAAAAAAAAAAAAAAGCAACAATGCTCCTGAGGACATCTGGACTCCATGAAACAACTACAAGAGAAAGAAATCAGTACACTGTCTTACTTGAAGAACATTTGGAAAGCCCCAAGTATCCACCATTCATAATTATTTATAAACAACTTTTATAATCATCTTTTTCTTTAAAAACCCTTGCTTGGCAGGGCACATTTTGGGTTGCTACCTGAATCTGTGCTCCCTGAATTGCAATTTGAAGACCCCATTAGAGTTACAATTTTTGCAGTTCTATGTTTTTGTTGCTTCACAGATCAGTTTGATATTTCTAGGACAATGATATAACTAAATACAATGCACGATTATATGGTAATTAAATTTGAACATCTCCATGAAGTGAATAATTTAATTTTACCAAATGACTATAACAATAAAGGAGTACTATATATTGAAAAACATGGGAACATTTTTTCTCCAAAAAAAAAGGAAAAAAAAAAAAAAGATTTGAATAGGTGGGGCAAAATGAGGGCAGAATAAAGAACTCCAAGAGTCAGCTCATCCTACAGAGCAGTTAGTAATCACCTAGAACTATCTAAAGCATCTGTACTGGGGCCCCAGGAGACCATAAGAGCATCCTGCAACATCCTTGAAAGTATGGAAGGAGGATACTGCCCATCTGCAGAGAAGATTCCTGAGTAGAGCATTCCACACTGTGGAGGCCAGAACCTGCAATGCAAGCTGCCTCGGGAGCTAGAGTTGGAAGCTCCATTTCCCAAAAATTGGGAAGGAAGACACAGTGTGGCACCAACTTCAGCTACTGATTAGTAAATTCAGCTGGCTAAAGTATAATCCTAAGAAGAGCTAAAGTTTAAACCTGTCTAAATCAGACAGAGTCTGGCAGCTGTCATTTTAACTCTGTCCCCAGCATGAGGGGAAGCCGGGCTGATTGAAAGTCACAGTGCTGGTAGGGACCAGCTTCTTTCCACCCAGATCAGATTGCAGCTCTAGCCTAAACCCCAGCCCCTCCTTCGGCACGGAGGAAGCTGGGGGTCGGTCCTGCACCAGCCTCTCCAAGAAACTGCGGGCCAAGCCTCAGGGGCCAGTGCCCATCCTACTCTAGCAGTGCCAGCTGCCTCAGGAGCTATTCCATGACTGAATTGGAAGCCCTATTTCCCAAAAACAGGGGAGGAAGAGACAGCTGGCGACCAACTTCAGCAACTAATTGGTGGACTCAACTGGCTGAAGTATAATCCTAGGAACAGCTAGCTTTTGAACCTGTCAAAGTCGGAAAGAGGGTGGTAGCTGCCATTTTGACTCTGCCCCTGGCATGAGAGGAAACCACTGGCTTCTTTCCACCAACATCAGACCGCAGCCCTAGCCTAAGGCTCCAGCCCCACCTTCGGCAGTGAGGAAGCTGGAGGGGCCTGCACCAGGCTCTCCAGGCAACTGCAAATGCTTTAGGCTGGCATAGACTGAATAGTCGGACACCTGGGGCTCCATCCCAGCACCCAAATAGGATAGGATAGGAGCTGGGATTCCTTGGCCTTTTTTGGCAACTGCAGGCGTTTTCAGCCCACTTGAACTGGTTTGCTGAGTGCCTTCAATTCCATCTCCACCTCTGCCCAGTCCCATAGCATAGGAGGGAGCTGGAGTTTCTGCAGCCTCTCAGAGCACCTGCAGGTGATTTTGGCCTGCAGACACTCAACTATTGGGCACCTGTGGATCCACCCCCACCCCCAATAGGACAAAAGAGGGACTGTTTTTGCCCAACATCTCTGGGTAGGTGCTTTTGGCTCACACGGACTAAATAGTCAGACACACGTAGCTCCATCCCCTCCCCCAAGTAGGATAAGAGGGGAGCTGTGTTTCCTCAGCCTTTCTGGGTAATGGCGGGCACTTTTGGCCTTCACAGCTTGGACTAGTGGGTACTTGTGGATCCACCTCCACCCTCAATAGGATAGGAGGGGTCTGGTGTTTCCACTGCCTCTCTGGGCAACAGCGGGTACTTTCGGCCTATAGGGACTGAACTGTTGGGCTCCTGTGGATCCACTCCCATCCCCTAATAAGAAAGGAAGGGACTAGTGTCTCCTCAGTCTCTCCAGGCAATGACAGGTACTCTTAGCCTACAAAGACTGAACTGTTGAACGCCCATGGATCCACCCCCACCACCCAATAGTATAGGAGGGGCCTGGTGTTTCCTCAGCCTCTCTAGTCAATGGCAAGCACTTTCGGCCTACACCAACTGAACTGTTGGGCATACGTGGTTCTGTTACCACCCCGTAGAGGGCAGAAAGAACAGTACTCCCTCAGCCTCTCAGGGCAACTGCAAGTGTATTTGGCCTACACAGATTAGATTGTTGGGCACTATACAGGGTCCATCCACAAGACGCGGGGTGGGGGGGTGGGTGACGGAGGCTGGTGCTTTGTCCGTTTACCTGGGCAACTGCAGTCATTTTGGACACACATGGCATAGATTGCTGCCCAGAGCTGCAGCTCCATTCCCATAAAAGGTATGGGAAGAAGGGGTGTGAAGCTTTATTAGTCTCTCTGGGCAACTATGGGCAGTCTTATCCTGCACAACTTGGATTATTAAACACGACTGTAACTCTGTCCCTACCCCAGGTAGAAGAACAAAGTGGGAGAAGCGTCATTAATTCCTGGGGCAATATGGGCAGCTTCAGCCTCCATAACTTACAGCAAAAGCTACATCCTAGGCTCCTACTGCACAACCAGCAAGGGAAAAAGACAAGAAAGCCCAAAGCTAAAGAAAAAACTGCACCTAGAATAAATATATCTAGTAAGCCAAATGCCAAGACACCAACAAAAAAATTACAGTCTATACCAAGAAACAGGAAGATAGGGAGCAGCTAAAAGAATAAGACAAACCTCCAGATGACATAAAGGAGTTGAGACAACTAATCATAGAAGTTCAAACAAATCTCCTTAATAAACTCAAGGAGATGGCTAAAGGGATTAAGGACATTAAGAAGACACTGGGAGCGTCCTCCCAGGCCATCAGTCCGCAGGACCAGCAGCCTCCCCAGGTAACCGTAGTGGTCTCTTGGAAGCCACGCTCGGCTCTGAGTCCGGGAGGCAGCGCGGGGTCACAGAGGGGTCAGCCGGATGCTCCTGCCAAGGGTTGGCAGTGCCAGCCTCTGCACCCCTGAATGCGGACACCTCCTCGTAGGAAGCACTTCTGGTGTGTGACCCTTCCTGCTGGGACCTGCGCCTCCCTTCCCACGTGGGGCTGGGGCAGCGCGGGGACCCCTCTAAGGCTTGGGGTTGCCGAGAGGGACCGGCCTGCGCCTCCAGGGCACGGGTAGCTGGTTTGCACAGGTGGGGCAGGCCACATGGCCTTGGGGGACAGACTGAAGCCGCGGGAAGCCTTTTCAGTCTCTGCAACCCAAACGACAGAGTCCTTTGTTCTTCCTCATCACTCTAGGCCTGGAGTGTCTTGAGGGTGGGGATGGGGATCTTTATTTCATTTTATATTCCCCAGCACAATAAATGCATGTTGGATGAATGCGTGAACAATGCATCAGTGTTTGCTTAAATGCAGTTACTAGCCCAAACTTGGGTACAGGTCTTAAACCAGTTCTCCACGGTGTGAACTTGGTTGCCTGAATTAGCCTCTCTAAACCTCTGCTCCCTCTCTGTAAGCTAAAGAAATGGATAGGACCTGCCTTATAGGTTTGAGATCATTAAATGAAGCAGTGCATATGCAAAATCAGAATGAAGCCTGGCACAAATAAATACTCAATAAATGTTAGTGCTCATTATTATCACCCTCAAGTCCAGTGGCCTCAACCCTGGCTGTTTTATTAAGTCTCTGTGGAGATTAAAATCACATAAGACGCCTGGGTGTACCCCTGGAGGTGTGACTGTGAAGGCCAGGGCAGGGCTTGGAAAGCAGTAAGTTTAACATCTCTGTGGGCGATTCTGTTGGTCAGCCAGGGTTGAGAAAGACTGCTGTCTTCAAGTTTCTTTGTGGATGGAATCATGCAAAATTTATTTGAAGTTTGGATTCCTTGGAAACACGATGTCAGAGTCTGGTAAATGCTGAGCTGATTTGTTAAAGGTCTTAAGGGTATGTCCTGATTCCTTTCCCTCATACAAAATGGTGACAATAGGAGCTTTTTGAGTGCTTTCTATATATCTGGCACTGTGGTAAGTGCTTTACAGACATTCTCTCATTTAATCTTCTCTGTAAACTCAGAGAGGCTCAGCAACTTGCTCAAGCTCACACAGCTTTAAGAGGCAGGGCCAGGATTTGAAAGTTTATCTTTTCAAGTCCTTAACCATTAGGCCAGTGGTCCTCAAGCTTGAGCCTGCATCAGAATCACCTGGAAAGGTCTGTGAAACACAGGTTGCTGGGCCCCATCCCAGAGTGTCTGATTCAGTAGGACTAGGGGTGGGCGGGAAAATGTGCATGCCTAGCAAGTTGCTAGGTGAGGCTGGCGTTGCTGGTTCCACTTGGAGTACTTCTCTAGGTCCTACTCTTAATGTTTACACTGCTTAAAATTCATACCTTCCACTTGAACACTTGGAATTCTCTTCTCCCAAAACTGCCTAGAGAGAGAAAGGCAGCCTCCTCAGCTCTCCCCTTTCTTGCGGTCACCTTCCCCAAAAAGCAAAGAAACTTTTTATTTTAAGGATTATATTTCTATTTACCGTAAGCAACAGAAAGGAGATAAATCTTTCAATCTAGGAAAGTTACAGAGTCCTATTCTCTACAACCTGTCTCTGTTTTGAGATAGTGATTGGAAACCGTCTTGGAGCTGAGCTGTTGTAGCTCAGTGGTTGAGAGCCTGCTTTGCACGTACGAAGTCCTGGGTGCAATCCCCTATACCTCTTTAAAAACAAACAAACAAACAAACAAAAACCCCGCTGGAACCCTCTCTCCTTTTTTATTCTAGAGGCTGCAGCTTGCAAACCTTTACCGTCTTTTTAACTCCCAAAAACAAAGGGCACTTTTCCTCCTTTCTGCAAGAAAGCTTATGTTCCCCATACACATAAGCCTGAAGAGGCAATTAAGGCAAAACAATAGGTACTCTTTAGCCTTAGGTGACCAACTTGCATTTAGAACATCCTTGTCCAGTACTCACCCTGGAGAGAAGGAACTGAGAGCTCCTTGGACCAGGCACACTGTGGGGGGAATTGCAGCCCCCTCCTCACCATCCCCAGGCTCCTGCCCTGCACTCTGTCCCAGGTGAGGGACCACGGTGTTTCCAGGGCCTGGAAGTCTGAGCATCACAAGGATGGGGTGTTCCTGGTCCTGAAATTAGGACCACGTTCCAGGCATTCCAAGTTAGAACATTGAAAGAAAACACCTTTTAAGGACAGTGTTACCTATGGCGTCATATTTCTCCAGTACACATAATTAGGTGTTTCAGGTGCAATCTGATCAACTGGGCTGCTCCAGGAACTCCCCTCTTTACCGAGGGCCATTTCTGTAGGAAGGCATGATACCCTCCACACTATGTAATTTTAAAACATTTTTGGAGCCTCAATTTCTCCCTGTTTAATATATAACACTCAGTTATTTTTAAAAATCTGATAAAGATAATATATTGCTCATTCATTATTCTCACACCTACTTGATAAAAGGAAGTCAAATAATATAGCACAGAGTCTTAGCACCATCTGGACAAATGGCCTGCCTGTAACCCCCAGCTGGCACCAATAAGTCTCCCCTGCCCCGATAACATGGCCAAAACCCCCACACTCTGAAAAACGTGACGTGCCTGACCTCAAAGCCGACCTCAAGATTGTCAAACATTCTGTTAAACATTCTGACAAGTCTACCTCATCCTCCCCCAAACCCCCTGCCCCACAGATAAAAGGTCAGTACTTTTCCACTGTCCTCACTAGTACCCCATCCCTATGCTATTTAAACAGACAGCCCAAATTAGTCAATAAACTTCTCTGCCTGAACTTTGATCTGTCTCTGAGCCTCACTGAACCGGGAGCTAACATAATACATATTCCTATAATGATCCCTTTTGGTCTTAGAACCGCCTCAAGAGCCACCTCACTAGGTCTCTCTCAACATCAATACTCCCAGCTAGCCGCAACCATCGCCAGGCTCACCGAAGAAATAACCACAGGTTTAAGGGCGCTAAACGCAAAGCAACAGTCTCTAGCCAAAGTAGTCCTACAGAATAGGAAGGAACTCGATCCATTAACAGCCACCCAAGATGGCACTTGTGCCTTTCTGGGAGAAGAGTGTTGTTTCTACATCAACTGCTTAGGACAAGTCCCAACAGTTATTAAAGAAATCCAAAAGAAAAATCAAAACCTGAAAGATCCCATTTCCGCAGGAGGCTGGGCACCTTGGATCATGTCCCTTTTCATGCCTTTTGTTTCCTTTATCATCACAGCCTTTGCTCTATTAATCTTTGGCCCTTGTCTCTTTAGAATCTTCTCCAATTTCATCTGAAAAACAGTGTACAGCCTGACCGAAACGTACGTCAACAACATCCTAATCATGAGAAGAATCAGCTATGTGCCTTTAACTCTAAATTCTCAAAAACCCCACTCCTACACATAGTAAGAGAGGGAGTAGCACCATCCCCCACAAGGCCCCACAACAGCAGGAAGTAGCCAGACTCTCCCTCCCATTCCTGCTCTCCCTCCTTACCCCTTAACCATATCAAAAGGAGTTGGAAATGTTAGCCCCATCCGGACCCCCAGCTGGCACCAAAAAGTCTCCCCTGCCCTGATAAAATGGCCCAAACCCCACACTCTGAAAAACGGACATGCCTGACCCCAAAGTCGACCTCAAGATTGTCAAACATTCTGTTAAACATTCTGACATGTCTACCTCATCCTCCCCCAAACCCCCTGCCCCACAGAGTAAAAGTCAGTACTTTTCCACTATCATCCCTAGTACCCCGCCCCTATGCTATTTAAGGGACAGCCCAAATCAGTCAAACGTGTTGAAGTTTCACTTCAGACCCCTGCCATGCTGGTAATCTAATAAACTTCTCCGCCTGAACTTTGGTCTGTCTCAAGGTCTCATTGAACCAGGATCTAACACAGAGATCTTTAGAAGTTATTGCCTAATTAAGTATATGCATAAAAAAAACAGTGTGCTTCACGCTAAATTACTAACAGAGTTTTCCTTGCTGAAAGGAGGGAAAGTGAAAATTTCTAACTGCATTTCTTCTACTTTCTGGCTTAATAAATAAAATATTACCAAAGCAAAAAAAAAAAAAGAAGACACTGGGTGAGCACAAAGAAGAACTGGAACACCTACATAGAAAAATAGCAGACCTTATGTGAATGAAGGTGCAATAAATGAAAGAAAAAATACACTGGAGGCATATAAAAGTAGATTTGAAGAGGCAGAAGAAAGGATTGGTGAGCTTGAAGACACGGCCTCTGAATGCAAACACACACAAAAAACATAAAAGAATGGAAAAAATGAACAGGTTCTCAGAGAACTAAATGACAGCAAGAGATGTGCAGACATATGTGTCATGGGTTTTCCAGAAGGTGAACAGAACGGAAAATGGTCAGAAGGAATATTTGAAGAAATAATGGTAGAAAATTTCCCAACCCTATTGAAGGACATAGATATCCATGTTCAAGAAGCACATGTACTTCCATCAGAATAAATCTGAATAGACCAACTCCAAGACATATATGAATCAGAATGTCAAATGCGAAATGCACAGAGAGAATTCTAAGAGCAGCCAGAGAAAAACAATGCATAACATATAAGTAATACCCAATAAGATTAAGTGCTGATCATCAGAAACCATGGAGGCAAGAAGGCAGAGGTATGATATATGTAAGATACTGCAGGCAAAAAACTTCCAGACAAGAATTTTATATCTGGCAAGATTATTTTTCAAAAATGAGGGTGAGTTTAGAATATTCAGAGAAAAACAGAAATTGAGAAAGTTTATATTAAAAAGACCAGCTTTGCAGGAAATACTAAAGGGAGTGTTAAAGCCTGAAAGAAAAGACAGGAGAGAGAGGCTTCGAAGAGAGTCTAGAAATGATGATTGTATCAGTAACAGTAACCAAAAGTGTCAAAGAGAGGTAGAAATAAAATTACCTTTAAAACACAAAGATCAAAATGGATTAAATAAGAACTGCTCTTACAGTAACAATATCGAATGTTAATGCATTAAACTTCCCAATCAAAAGACACAGAGTAGCAGAATAGATAAGAAAATATGAGACATCTACATGCTGTCTTTAAGAGATTTATGTTAGACCCAAGGAAACCAATACATTCAGAGTGAAAGGTTGTAATATGATATCCCATGCATGAAGTAAGCAAAAAAAAAAAAAGGTGGGATAGCTATACTTATATCATATGAAATAGACTTTAAAGGTAAAACTGTTATTAGAGACAAGGAAGGACATTACATATTAGTAAAAGGTACAATTCACCTGGAAGGAATAACAATCATAATTGTATATGCACCAGAAGAGGATGCCACAAGATACATGAGGCAGACAATGACTAAAATTGAAGGGAAAAATAGACATCTCTGCAGTAATAGTTGGAGACTTCAACACATCTCTCTCAACATTGGATAGAACATCTAGGCAGAGGATCAATAAAGAATCAGAGGGGGCCAAGATGGCGTTAGTGTAGGAGGGCGCACACTGCAAGCTCCCAGAGCAAGGCGGATTGGGGACGGGGTCATGCCCGGGGGTCTGTGCTGTGCACGCGTGGAGTGAGAGGCTTGGGACATCTATCTGTGCAGATCGGCGGCGTGGACCGAACGGTGGAGATTCATGAGTTTTGAGGCTGCCGGTGGAGGTTGGCACAGGCGGCTGAGCCCCGCAGTTAGGGAAAAAAAAAAAAAAACGGCCATTTTGAGCCGCGGGCGGGGCGAAAAAGTTTTATTTTCTGGGGATCTGGCTGCGTGGCGCCCCTTGGAACTTGTGTGAACAGAGCAAACAAGCTAATCAGCACCCAGTGAACCGGAGGGGGGATTTTGGTCGGGCAACGCAGCTGATTTCCCTAGCCACCCAGGGATAAGACCCGGGCTGCTGCGGAGCCAGGAGGAAGGGACACTTCCCAAAGAAGGGAGGGTT
>JAKSZT010035242.1:0-13720 GCA_026826555.1 Tolypeutes matacus | reverse complement strand
GAGTAATAAAGCATCCTTACCTCATATAGCAGTTTGGTATTGTTTATGAATTCCAAAAATAAGTATTGGATTGTGTTTGTAAACTGGTCTGTTCCTCTGGGCATATTAGATTGTATTAGATTCAGAGGTTTCACTTTTACTTGATTAAATTATGATTAAGGCTTTGATTCGGCCAAGTCAGTTGGACATTGAGAAAACCACATGGCAGAGGAGAGAGTTTGACTTCTGCTGCTGGAGCCCCGGGAAGTAAACACATAGGAGAAGAAGACAGAGGAATAGAGACAGCTCCACAGACATGGCAGAGGCCCTGGGAAGAGAGAGAGCCTGAAAGTCTACAGCTGACCTTGTGGAGAGAACAGAACAGCTGAGCCCAGGAAGAAATGAGCTCCAGGAGAGAGATGAGCCTTATGCCAGCCTACAGCTGAGACCAGAAGAAGCTGGGACCGTGGAGTCTGAAGACTAAGAGGAAGGCGGAACCCTCGCAGAGACAGGCAGCCGTCTTGCTCCAACACGTGGCAGGCAACAGACTTTGGTGAGGGAAGTAATTTACTCTTTTTGGCCTTGTGACTGTAAGCTTCTACCCCAAATAAATACCCTTTATAAAAACTAACTGATTTCTGGCATTTTGCATCAGCATGCCTTTAGTTGACTAATACAACTTGTAAGGTTGGAAGGATACAAAAAAAGCATGCACCTGCCACACGCAGGTACCTGGTAAACAGCACCTGCGTTTCTCCTTCCTGGCTCCAGGCAGGCTCCTGCCCAGTAGCTGCTGAGGTTTCCCACTGTCACACACCCTCACCCAGAGCCACCTGGAGACCCAGGAGGATGTGGGCCACTGCACTGGGGGCTGGCCCTGCTCCAGCGTCTTGCAGTTGCCATCTGATGGCTCACACTGCCGTGACAGCGCCTTGCTCCTCTAAGCCTCCCAGTCTGATCCCTTTCCAAGAAAGATCCTCGTTAATGCTCTGTGTGTCAAACGGCCACTGAAGAGTCTTGGTGAGGGCCTGCCCTGGGCCATGCTTTCAGCTGATTACCGGGCCAAAACCCAACAGCCCACTGTGGGCAGGCTCTGGGGATGCCAGGATTTATGCTGCCTCCAGGTAAGGGGCCCGGACACACATGCAAGCCCATGCTGCTGCCGCTCATAGGATGTCCAGAAAGAAGGGAAGTTCATAGAAGAGCATGAGAAATGGCTCCGGCTGGGAATGTGCTCATTGTCGAGACTGGGGCATAGGGGCAGGGGAAGCAGCAGGAGATGGGGCAGGAGGTGAGGGGCTGTGACTCCTGAGCTCCAGGGGCAGGCAATAACCTGGATCTGTCCCTGAGGACAGAGAGGAAAACCTGGAATTTAGGAAAAGAGTCAAGAAGGAAGAGGAGGGGGAATTGGGGCATGCTTTAGTGTTTTGACATTGACAAATTGAAGGCACACACAACAATGGCTCATTTATTGAGAATGAGTCCAGCAATGAGCTTTTGTTTCAGGTCATTTAATTGTCACAATAACCCATGAGTTAGGTGCTAAAGTTGTCTCCATTTTACAGATGCGGAAACGAGTCCTAAAGGTTCTATGTAACTTGCCAGCTACACAGCAGGGGAAGAGAGATTGAACCCAGTCATTCCAGGTCCGGACCGGAAGCCTTGGACGGGCTGTGTGAATTTGGCCTCCGCAGCAGATCTAGGGGCGACATGGCGAGTGTGGGTCTTCTGCCCACCTGCAGCCGAGGAGGCTGGCAGGGCTGCTGGGCTGTAGCCCCGGCCTCCAGACTCCCCATCCCCAGGTGCCAAAGCTCCTTGGCTCATGCTGCCCAATCACGCACATCTAATCCGAATGTTGCTCAGAATCGGACCACAGAACGGCACACCTCAGCCGCTAGACTGAGGACGCCACAGCTGGCGGTGCCTTTACAGTCAGACGCAAATGGCCTGGAGGGGTAATGACCAGTGACCAAATGCCACTGCTAAGGGAAGTCAGGCAGCCAAGTGGCCCACCTCAGCCAGGTGTGCTGGGAGCCGCCTCCACGCCCAGACCCAGAATCTGCCTCCTGAACCTCCCCGCTGCCCAGCTGACCCCACTCCCACCCCTGTGGGCAGTCCCCAGGCCCAATGGGACCAGCACAGCACTTAGCAGGGCCCCCCAGGCCCCTGCCGAGCCCTCTCCACCCACTTCTGCCAGGGCCCAGGAGGCATAGGACCCCTCAGGCCTAAACGGAAACCCTCTACCTTTCTCCTTCTGCAGGAGGCTAATGCCTCCCAACTGGGTCAAAGGGCAGCCAGGTGAAGCCAGCCACCCTCCAGACTCTTGGTTGCTCCTTCACAGTATGCACAGGCCCCTTGCCCTCTGGGCAGGGCTTACCTGGCTGGGTCTTGAAATTGTCTCTGTGACTGCCCCAAAGGCTGGGAGGGAGCATTATGCATCTTCTTATCTGCAGAGCCTGGCACGTGGGGCAATTACTGATAGGGTAGCAATAATAATGGGAAAGACTGGCTAACTTGAGCTCAGGTATTATCTCATTTAATTAAAGCCTCTCCTTTGCAGATAACTGTGGGAAGCACTTGGTGCAGTGCCTGTTACTCAGTGAGTGTGCAAAAAATGTCAGCTGCTGTGATGTCACTAGAGGAGGAGCTCCGCAGACGCTTGTTGAATGAATGAATGAGTGGGTGCCTCCCTCTGGGTGCTGCAGGAGCCATGTGCAGCAGGGACCATCAGTGATGCCAGCTCATGCCTGATCCCAATCAACCCCTCATTGAACCTGCACGAGCCACCTGAAGGCCCTCTCCTGGATGCTTTCCCCAAAAGACAAGCCTGTGAGCCTCAAATATTCACAAGCAAGCCCTCCTGACTCCTGCCGCTGACCTTGGTCCTCCCCGGTTTCATCCTGAACAGGCTGTGGGAGAGCCAGGGAGACCTTCCAGGGCAGGGCCATCACCAGATGCAGGTGGGCAAACGCAGCTCTGCCCCTGCTTGGCCACCATCCAAGGACAGGACCACAGGCCACGAGGAGGTTGCTTCTGGGCTGGGCCACCTGCACACCCAGGTCACAGTGGGAAGATCCTGCTCAGGGTCTCAGCTCTGAGAGGCAGTGGTGGCTGCGCCCCTCCCCCATGAGCTCCCAGTCCAGAGGGGAGGCCCCTAGGAAACTGCCCCAGTGAAAAGGAGAAGCTGTCAAGACAGGGCTGATGTGTCCTAAAAGCAAGCCCCTCTCCTGCTACCCAAGGACTTTGGCCATTCTGATATCACTTGTACTATTATTTGCCCAATCTTTTTTTTTTTTTAAGGTTTTTTTTTTTTAAATTAAAAAAAAAAAAAAAAAAAGGAAATCCAGTGTTCCTTGCCATAAATAGAAGGTAACAACAACAACAAAAAAAGCCTAACTACCTTAAGTAAGTGTTTGCTCATGAGCATGAGTCACCTGAAATCCTCTCCTGTCCCTCCCTTGGAATGCTCTGAGCTGTGAGAACCTGGAGGGCCACCTAACCCTGAAGAGTGGAAGGCAGGGCAGGGGGTATGGCAGGGGCTGGGGTGCAGGAGGAGAGGGAGTGTCTCTGGAGGGGCACAGGCTGCAGTCGTAAGGGGCTGTGGAGGTCATGAATGACTGAGTTAGGGAAGAGCAGGGAAGGAAAAGGCCTGTCCCCGTCGAGAAAAGATCAGCAGCGTAGGCAGGCAGAAGGAAGCGGCTTGCTTGTGTGTGTGTGTGTGTGCGTGTGCGTGTGTGTTCACTGTGAGCACTGCAAGTACCTACAGTCCAGCACCGCTACAGGGGGAAGTTCTCAGGGGGGGTGCAGAAGCGGGCGTGCCCTGCAAGCTGCAGCCAGACCCTGAAGAAGCTTGGGGACCGGACTAAGAAGCCTGGTTGCTCTCCTCTGAGCAGGCAGCGCCAGGGCAGAGTGTAAAGCATGAGCGGCGTGTGTGCGATGATGCGAGTTGGAAGGTGTGTTGCGCTGGATTGCAGGGGGCAGCCTGCAATGCCCACGAGGAGAAGTCGCCCACATCGCCCACTCGCCGAAGTTGGGCGGCGCGCGCGTGCTCACCCACGCCGTAGTTCTCCTCTCTCTTGGTGGGCACCCAGCGCGTCATGGTGCCGCGCGGGGCCCGGCGCTCGGGGGACGCGCGCCGCCGCGAGAGTCGCCGCCGCGAGAGTCGCCGCCGCTGGCCGGGCAGAAAACTCCGCGCCTAGGCCGCTATTTTCCATTCCTTTCGAGCCGGGGCAGGATGGGGAGGGAGTGGAAGTGGCTCAGGCGATTAGACACCTCCCTCCCACATGGGAGGTCCCAGGTTCAGTTCCCAGTGCCTCCCAAAAAGAGAAGAGCCGGGAAACGGATGTGGCTCAAGAAGTTCGGCGTCTGTCTACCATATGGAGAGACCGGGGTTCGATCCCCGGGACCTCCCCGTAAAAAAAAAAAAAAAAAAAAAAGAGAAGACCAGCACATAAAAAGACACATCAAATGCAAACAACGAGGGGGTGGGAAGAAATAAATAGATAAAATAAATCTAAAAAAAAAATTATTTTATAAAATATAGAAAAAAACCATGAAACAAATCAGGTTTTAGCTTTCAAAATAGAAATTTCCCTCATGGGTAGATCTTTGCTCTTTTTTTAAAAAAAAAATCTTTATATGGTAAAGTTTGCGGCGGAGGCGGTGTCATGTGGGACGGGGCGGGCGGAGCTGTCGCCGGCCGGATGGGAAAGGCCTGGAGCGCCGGCGAGAGGGGGGGGACGGCCGCGGGCTGTGCGCCCGCCCTCGCGCGCTCGGACCCCGGCCGCCCGCTCCCCGGCTGCGCCCCAAGCCCAGGGGCCCCGGCGGCCGCCGCCCCACCCAAGGCCGGGACCCCGCTGGGGCGCCCCGCGCCCTAGACCGAGCCTCAACCACCCCCCACCCCCTCTCCAGGGGACCCAGCAGTGTTGCAGGGCACCTCAACAAGTCCCCCCACATTCGGGGCCCACGCACACCCCGCAGGGGCGTCTGCTGAATCAGGGCGTCCTCCTGGGAATAAGATCTCGGACAATGAGGAGAGGGTGCGTCCCCGGGGCCCGGGAGTGGGGGGCCCGGGAGTGGGAGGCGGGGTGGAGGGAGGCTCTGGGCGATTAACGAAGAAGCAGGAGGCTTGCCCCACCGCGGCGGGCTTAGGCGCAGACGGTGCAGGGCCCCCACCGAGAGTTTCGCCTCACTAAGTGGGCACCTTCCCGCTGGCTGGGTATGCTAGGAGCACAAACAAGCTGGGCATCATCTTCACCCTTAAGGCTGGGGTGGTGATGGAGGTGCAGAGGTGGTAAGTAAGCACATCTGGAGCAGGCACCCTCCTTTGTAGTGCTTGGCAAGGATGCCCAAAGGGATTGGGGTGAGCAGAGGATTGGGTGCAGGCAGGTCTGGGAGTGCTTCTCGGAGGAGGTACCACTCCTTTGAGTGTTAAATGAGTGGAGTTCCCCAGATGAGGCCTGGGAGGAAGAGGCCAGCAAAGCCCTGGAAAGGCCTCTTGGGCTTGCAGAAACTTCTGCTGGTTCAGTAGGGCTGGAAGTGGGCTGAAGTGGGAGAAGAGAGGAAGTGGGGAGAGCTGCTGGCGGGAAAGGAAACCCCAGGCCCAGCCTGAAGTGGGGGACGGGCATGACCTCTCAGGAACGTCTTCAGCCTGTATGTGATGGTTCTCAGGCTCTGGTTCCCACAACAGTACACTGCTTCAGGTTTCTCCAGTGAATAAAAACACACATAACTAGGTCTTTTCACCATAATTTCAGAAAAGTATAGACAGGTTAAAACCAGGAAAGGGAGGGGCATAGCTTCAGAATGAAGACAGCCCTTCAAGTAGAGTAAGTTGGTTTCCATGGATTGGACACTAGTTTGCCTACTCTCCCATTACCCCAAGAACCAGTGAAAACCACAGTAGGCCTGGGTAGCCTTCAAGAATTGGAGGAATGGGAAACAGATGTGACTCAAGCAGTTGGGTGCCCACCTATCATATGGGAGGTCCCGGGTTCGATTCCCGATGCCTCCTAAAGAAGACAAGCAAGACAGTGAGCTTATGCAACAGCCTAGCACAGCATGCTGACACAGCAAGATGATGCCATGAGATGACACTGAGGAAACAAAATGAGAGACACAACAAGTAGGGAGTGGAGGTAGCTCAAGCAAATAGGCACCTCCCTCCCACATGGGAGTTCCCACGTTCGGTTCCCGGTAACTCCTGAAAAGAAGACGAGCAGACACAGAGAGCACACAAAAAACACAGAAAGCAGACAGCGTAAACAACAGGGGGTGGGGAATAAAATAAATCTTAAAAAAAAAAAAAAAAAATTGGAGGAACGAAGGTAAAGGGATGGATGGTTCTATGGGATAGGGAAAGCTGAGTGGCAAGGCTGGGGAAGGGGATCATAAGGGAATTGGCTGGGCCAGCCAGAGGGATGAGGATGCAGCCAGTGGCCCACCCTTCTGCTGTGGAGAATGCCTGCCTCCTGCCCTGGGGGGCCACCCTGGCCAGGGGAATCTCAGCATCCCACCCAGAACCCAGACTGAATACCCTGGAATGACGGGGTTTTCAGTTTTCATGGATGAGTACACAAGATTATGATATGTGATTTGAGATGCTGATCAAGCAACCAAAGGCCTTGTTTCACTGAAAGGGAACGTAAGTCCCACAGAGGGAAGGGGCCTGAGCTCACTTCACGCAGGGCCTCAGACATACTCAATGCCTCCTCTGGAAATTTGAGACCTCAAAGGCTCAGGTCTTGAACACGTGACCTGGTGATTCTGACCCCTTGAAGGACAAGCCACAGTGAAAAGGCTATGCAGGAGAAGCAGAGTGTCCTGGGGCAGATGCCATGGGGGCCTGACCTGGACTTGGGGTCAGGAAGGCCTTCCCTAAAAAAACAATCCAAGTTAATTCTTTAAGGATAAGGAGAAAGTAGTGAGCTGACCCAGTGAGAGAACAGCATGTGCAAGGGCCCTGGGGTGGGAAGGAGGGTGTATCCTTCAAGGAACTGAAAGGCCAACATGGCTGAAAGCTAGGGAGCAACCGGAAAGTGGTGCAAAATGCAGCTGCAGAGGGAAGCAGGCCTTCTAGAGCTTGTTAAGGATTCGGGATTCTGCAAAGAATGCCTGGAAGAGAAAATTTGGTGAGGCTTGCCTCCTCTTTTGTGCCCAGTTTCAATTCTGCTGTGTGGTTACTTGTTGGGAGATGGCGTATTGCAGTGAAAGATCAGGAGCTTGCCGCTTGCCTCCTGGTCAGCATTCTTGTCTGTAAGCCTCAAGCCCTGACATTTATACTTAGAGACTAGGTATAAATTCCATCAAGAATTATGGATCAAATCGTGTCCCCCACAAAGACATGTTCAAGTCCCAAACTCCAGTCCTGGGAATGGGACTTTATTTGGAAATAGGATTGCTATAGATGGAATTAGGCAAGTTAAAATGAAGTCAGGGTGTAGAGTGGACCATACAATTATAAAAATGTGCATTAGTCAATTGTAACAAATGTATCACACCAATGCAAGATGTTAATAGGATGGTATCTGTATTTTATACAAGATTGTTCGGTAAACCCACAACTTTTCTAATAAGTGGGTTTCCAAGGCAGTAGGACTGGTGTCCTTGTAAGAAGGGAAGAGACAGCTAGAGAAGAGAAGATGGCCATGTGACAACAGAGGCAGAGACTGAAGCCCAGAGATTGCCACCAAACCCCTAGAGCTAGGAAGAGGCAGGGAAGGATTCACCTCTACAAAATTTGGAAATGTAGCCTCGAGAACTGTGAGACAATAAATTTGTGCTTTAAGGCCTCTGGTTCGTGGCATTTTACTTCAGCAGCCCTAGGGAAATAGGCACGGGGCTATGCTGAGGATGCCGGGGGATGTGAGTGCACGGGGAAGACATAGTAACAGTGGTCGACTTCCTCGTGTAATCACCTCCATGTTTTTCATTCCATAACTCGCAGCTCATGTTTTCTAGGACAGTTGCCACTGTCACTCTGATGAAGGTGACCCCCTGAACGTGTAAATAAGTGCAATCTGGGATTTTTATACTTTTTAAAGACCATAATATAAATGAATTTATAAACCAGGATGAGAAACTCCAGGTCGCCCATGGATGGAAGCAGTCTGGTTCGGGTCCCATTCTGGTCATGTGTTCCCGAGCCTAACTAAGAAGTCGTCCGTGTAGCCACGGTCCCTGCAGCTCTGAGAAGATTTTCCGTCATCTTCTCGCTAGTTGGAACAGTGGTCAACATCTTGCAGCTCCAAGTCGAGGCCGTGGCCCTGGCTCGTGTGCTCTTGACTGCATGAGCTCAGGACCGGCTCCATCTCCAATTCCAGAAGCCCTGGGGGCTGTGGCCAGCCAGCAACTTTAACTCATCCTGCAGGACCTGGGTCTGCTGTGCCTGCAGGCATGACCCTTCTGGGAGAACTGGGGCTCCCAGTGGCCCAGTCCTAAGCGTCACTGGACACTCAAACCAGTGACCCTGTTCGCCACAAAGTATACCAGAATCTCGGGATGGAGCCATGAAACAGCATAATGAAGACTGCAGTTTTAAATTTTCCAAGTTAAATTTTAACTTTTTTGAAAATTTTTTAAAAACTTACCATAGTCACAATGCAAACTTAGAAGGTAAATTCAGCAAATTCTTGCCTGGTGGAGATTCCAGAAAATACAGTGAGTCGGTGGGGGGCATTTTCCTCTCAGAGATTGGGGGTGGGTGAGAATGGAGCAGGGGTGTGGGGATTTGATGCACCATGGGTTGCTTGCTGGCCCAAAGGGATGGGACGCCAACTTGGAGTTAGGCACCTGGTTGCTACCCATTTGACCCAGTGGCAGATCCAGGCACCATGTTACGCGGATACAGTGCACAGCGTCACACCACAGTAAAATGTGTAATCAAGCCTTTAAATCTAACTTCCAGTTGACAAGAAATAGAGGGGATTGAGGACAAGCTCAAAGACACAGAAAATGGGACTTTCTACAGGACAACTGGTCTGACTCTTCAACAAGTCACTGATATTTAAAAAGAAGGGATGGGTGGGGAGGAACTGTTCTAGCTTTTAAAAGACAATGCATATAACAGTCAAATGCAAGGCGTGGCCCTTGATTGGGTACTGTTTTCAACGAGCCAATTCTAAAATGATGTCCAGAACAAGAGGGGATTTTGACTATGGACCAAGTATTAGATGATATTTTAAAAGTATTATTTCAGGGGATGGATGTAGCTCAAACGGTTGGGCGTCCGTCTCCCATATGAAGGGACCTGGGTTCGATCCCCAGGACCTCCCGGTAATGAAAAAAAAAAAAAATTATTACTTCATGGCAGCATTATTCACAATAGTCAAAAGGTGAAAACGACCCAAGTGTTCATCTACAGATGAATGGATAAACGAAAATGTGGTCTATCCATACAATGGAATATTATTCAGCCATAAAAAAGAATGAAGTTCTGATACATGCTGCAACGTGAATGAACCTCAGAAACATTATGCTAAGTGAAAGGAGCCAGGCACAAAAGACCACATGTTGTGTGGTTCCATTCTATGAAATATCAAAAATGGGCAAATCCATAGTGACAGAAAGCATATTAGTGGTTGCCAGGGGCTGAGAGTAGCAGAAAATGGGGAGTAACTGCTTAATGGGTCTGGGGTTTCCTTTCAGGGTGATGAAAATGTACTGGAAGTAGATAGTGATGACGGTTGCACAATATTGTGAATGTGCTAAATGCCACTGAACTGTACACTTTAAAATGGCTAAAATGGTGACTTTTATGTTATGTGAGTTTTACCACAATAAAAATCATATTATTATATGATTAGGTATAATAGTATTATTGGGGTTGTGTTGGGGGAAAAAGTCATATTTTAGAGATGCATGGGGAATTTAGAAGGAAACTTGAGATGTTTGTCATTTACTTTAAAATACTAGAGAGAAACAAGAAGCAAAATTGTTTAGGCTCAGTGGGTGTTTCATCTCGCTGCTTTTTTATGTGTCTGAAATGTTTTACAAAATAAAGTCAAAAGGGGGCAAGGTGGGGACTTAAGATTTAAAACAAGTTTGAAAAGAGTATAGCCTGGACTGGCCTCACTCTGGAGCCCAGACTCTGACTCCGAGCCTCCCAGGTTCTCTGCTCAGCATTCTCGGCAAAGTTTATTAAGGCCATCCTGGGTGTTAAACTTCAACCAGCTCTGTAGAGCAAATCTGTTGTTAAGCAGAGGATGAAGTTTGCTGTGCCAATGTGCCTTGTGGGCAAATGTGGCTGTGAAGGTAAGTGCAGCGCAAGCAGGCTCTCCCACACTGAGTACACAAAGAAATGAGCTCTGGGGCTGGGGCCCAGGACATCTGCAGGGGGAGCTGCTTCCTGAGTTCCAAGGAGGCTGGATCCAGGTTACAAGACCTGAGCCTGTCGGGGCCTTGCCCCACGGAGGCTGGATACCCCGAGGCTCCCCCTCTGGGCCTCAGGCAGTGCAGGGTAGTGGGGGTTGATCTAATCAGGCAGACAAGAGATCAAGATCTTGGTAGCTGTGTGGCTTTCGGGAAGTTACCTGGCCTCTGTAAATTTCCCCATTTTAAAAGAGTCTGACCTCTAGGGTGTTGTGAAAATTAGATGAAATAGTGGTAGCAGAGCTTTAGCACCGGGTACGGGCTCCGATGAAATAATGGTGTTGAGATATTGGATATCATGCAGCACTGGTAGAAGGGAAACAAATGAAGTGTGCCCTACCATTGTCCAGTTTACTTCCTGGAGGCAGTTTCCCCTGCAACCCGAGGAGGCAGAACTCAACTGAGCTGAAGGTGTCCCTGAGTGGAGACAGACAGCCATGTACAGAGAAGCCAGGGCCGCTAAGCTTTGCTTCCCAGGAGGAGCTGCCCACAGAGAAGGAACCCCAGAATCTGCAGAAGGATCCCCCTGAGTCTCTGGCTGAACACTGTGTGGGATGAATCTCCATGAGGCTAAGGAAAGAATGCCAGAATGGAACTGAGCCCAAATCATTCCCAGGGCACACACTGGCTGGAAGTAGTGAGGGTTCCTGCCCGCCAGTGTGGAAAGACATCATAATATCGTAATACACGGGGCATCAGGCTGGTGCTCAGACCTTCAGAGTGGGGCAAAATGAGCCCTAAACGAAAATCTGCTCTGGTGAATAATAAAGCTTAAAAGCAAACTCAAATGGAGCCTGAGTGACTTAACTGCTAGAGCAAAGCCCAAACTATTTAAAAGAATATCATAGGGAGGCGGCTGTGGCTCGATCGGTGGGGCTCCCGTTTGCCATGTGGGAGGCCTCGGGTTCAGTTCCCGGGGCCTCCTGGTGAAGGCAAGCCCGCCCGCACGGCGTGGTTAGCTGACCCAGCGAGCACAAGCAGCAAGGGGGGGGATAAATGAATAAATAAATAAAATCTTTAAAAAAAAAAGAATATCATAAAACCTAGCACCCAACAATGTAAAATTTACAATGTCCAGCATCCAATAGAAAATTACCAGCTATGCAAAGACACAAGGAAATATAACCCATAACCAGGGTGGAGGGAATCAATCAATCAATCAGTAGAAAGCTATGCAAAAATGAGAGGAATGATGGAATTAGCAGGTCAGAACCTTAAAACGGTATTATCAATTGCTCCAGGAGTCAAAAAACCTTCAGGAAGAAAACTGGAATATGATGGGGAGAGAAATGGAAACTATAAAACTAGAGCCAGTGCTCATAAATGGGAACTGTTGCTGTCGTGGTGGGGTTGAGGGAACTCGAAGGTCTCCTGTCCCAGCAGGGAAGTTCTGAGGTTCTCTTTGCCTCTTGCTCACTCCTGTCACTGGTTTTGAGAGTGCCCACTGTCCCATTTCTCTCTGAAGTTTGAAGATGCGATTAGCATTTTAGTGGGCATATCCGCTGGGTTTGTCCACACCGCCCCTCCTTTGGGTAACACCATTCTGATTGTCCTTTGGGGACCCACCCTCCAGGAAGGTGAAGTCCAGGAGGCGTGGACTCTCCCACCTCTGGTTATGGTTTGTGCCAAGACCCAGGCCAGCCAATCAGCTCTTGCAGTTGCTCTGGCCTCAGTATTTAGATTCAGGCGCCCAAACCAGTGGCTCCAGTTCACCGCTTCTGCTGGGCCTGGGAGGAGGAGAAACTCTCTGGTCCTGGACTTTCAGTTGCATAAGTCACAAATTACCTTTTTTCTTAAGGCAGTTTGAACTGGGTTTATTCGCTGACAGCAGAAAAAGTTGTGACTAATACAAGAGAGCAGGGTTTGGGTCAAGCAGCCTGGGCATGAGTCTGCGTTAAGCCACTTCCAGATCACGCGACCTTGAAGGTGAAGAGAAGGGGGCTTAATTTCCCTGTTACGGGTTGAATCATGTCCCCCCAAAAGACATGTCCAAAAAGGACTAGGAGGCCTTTGCGGGAGTTTGTTCCTTCTGACTCTGGACATGCACCAACAGAATTTTTGACCCCCGGCCACTCTTTGCCCCGGTCCCGGGGGAGGAGGTTGGGTGAGCGGGAGCAGCTTCCAGGGCACCCCTCGGGAAGGGTCCTGGAGACCACGTCACAGGCCGCTGTTCAGGCCCAGGGCTTGGCCCTACGGGAGCAGTCACTTTCAGCGACACGTTGGTGGCTTCCCGGGGGCCCAGTTCGGGTCCCCGTTCCCCAGAGGCCACCCTGGTTCCCACTCCATGTCCCCTGCGGGGTCCCAGCAGCAATTTGGCTACTCCGCAGGGCAGCAGACCCACCCCCAGGGTTCTCCAAGGACATCTATGCCATTTGGATCAGAGCGTTGGAGAGAAAAAAGAATGTCTAATGAGGTGGGAAGTTATCTCAGGCCTTCAATGCTTGAAGACCCTTCTGCTGGCCTCGAGCCAGTACCTGCAGTGGACAGAAGCCAACAGCACAGCAATGCTCAGACTTTCACAAGCTAAAGAGGAAGAGCCCTTTGTTAACATTTCTGAAATTCAACTGGAAGCTTCACGTGTTGGGAACACCTTGGACAAACTTTCATTTGTGTAATTAAGTTGAACCCTAAGAGGATTACTTTGATTGAATAATTAGTAGGATCTTCTTGGTGTTTTTCATTATATCAAGTATTGTTGGTATTAGGGAAGATAATTTGTAATATTTAGCTCTCTGGAAGTGTCTACTACATTTTGGAAGATTTACAGATTCCATATCTTTAACATTCCTGGTCATAAAACTGACATTTGATTTTTTTAAAAATGTTTTTTCAACATTTTCAAATAAAACATTCTGTCTTTAAATATATATATATGAAACTTAAAAAAAACAACAACACAAAAACGACATGTTCAAGTCCTAGCCCCTGAGACTAAGACATTCTCTCCACCTCAACTTCCAATTTTGAAGTATGGGAGTAATAAAGCATCCTTACCTCATATAGCAGTTTGGTATTGTTTATGAATTCCAAAAATAAGTATTGGATTGTGTTTGTAAACTGGTCTGTTCCTCTGGGCATATTAGATTGTATTAGATTCAGAGGTTTCACTTTTACTTGATTAAATTATGATTAAGGCTTTGATTCGGCCAAGTCAGTTGGACATTGAGAAAACCACATGGCAGAGGAGAGAGTTTGACTTCTGCTGCTGGAGCCCCGGGAAGTAAACACATAGGAGAAGAAGACAGAGGAATAGAGACAGCTCCACAGACATGGCAGAGGCCCTGGGAAGAGAGAGAGCCTGAAAGTCTACAGCTGACCTTGTGGAGAGAACAGAACAGCTGAGCCCAGGAAGAAATGAGCTCCAGGAGAGAGA
>JAKSZT010035236.1:433-17833 GCA_026826555.1 Tolypeutes matacus | reverse complement strand
CTCAGAACTGAGTGGGAGAGAGTGTGGTCTACAGTGTGAACTGTGGTCTATGGTTGGTGGCAAGGCTCCAGGATGTGTAAGTTCATTGAGGTTGGTGGGCCACACTCTGGGAGATGTTTGTGTGGGATGTGGTGGGAGGTGTGGGAGTTGGGCAACATGGGAATCCCAGTGGGTTCCGTGTAATATTTTAGGTAATCTAAGCACCTCTTAAAATATATGTGTATATATATATAAAAATAACATTTTTGTAAGCAAATACACATATATGCATATATATTTATATATAATTTTGCAAATGTTTGTATGTATTGTGAGAATTTTGATTTTTACCCATAATTAAAAAAAAAAAAAAAAAAAGGAAATAAAGGGATAAGTACTGAAATAAAGATCAAGTTTCTGGATCCAGTTCATTCCCCAAGCCTGGCTTCCTTCTAGACCTTATGTTCTATGTCCTTTTAATAAATTTCTCTCCTAGCTGGAAGAGGTACCTGTTCCTTGCAACCAAGTGTCCTAACTAAAGCTTCAAATATGTTTTAAAGATTTAAAGTTGGATTAGTTGCCCTCTAAGATCCCTTCCAACAAAATGAGTCTATTAAATACTCTAGGAATAATAAAGGACTTTATTTCTAACTAATCCTTAACTCTTACTAACAATCCCTATTTGATCTGATCCTAGTTTTATACTTAGGCTTAAAAAAGCTGCTTCTTTCTAACTTACCCTTCATCTTATCTTGAAACCAGGCCTTTCCTAAAATGATGTGGGCCTCAGTATTCTGGATGCTAATCACATTTCTGTACCTAAGGCATAGGTGACTTTTCCTCCCCTAAAGGTCATTAAAGGAAGGATTTTGTCTTCTCCTCTAGTTCTCTTATCAGCCATTCCCTCTGCATATACTTTCCTTATGTCTGAGAGGGAAAAAAAGAAAGATTGCCATCAGGTTGGAATACATCTAAGCAGATAAAAAACCTTTTCCTTCCACTTTACCTTTTTAGAAGAGATATGAAATGACTCACTTTCCCCTTAGCTTTTTTAAGCAGTTTTATTGAGATATATTCACATTTAATACAATCCATCCAAATTGTACAGCCAATGGATCTCAGTATAATCACAGAATTGTGCATTCATCATCCCATTCAAACTTAGAACATTTCATTACTCCAAAAAGAAAAATCCCATACCTCTCATACCCCTTCATTGTTGACATTTATTTGGTGTAGTACCTTTGTTATAACAGTAAAACATTACTGTTAACTATAGTCCATAGTTTGCATTAAGTATATTTTTTCCCATATACAACCATTTTATTATACATTTGTATAATGTATAATATAAAATGAAAGTACATTTTTATAGTTGTACTATTAACCACAGTCATCGTCTCCAACAGGGTTCACTGTGTCATACACTCCCATGTTTTATCCCCTAGCTTTCCTTCTAGCAACATATACAACCCAAAACTTAGCCTTTTGATTTAATTAGATCTTGAGTGAAACCCAGCTTTTTCTTTAGAAACAGTTCTAGCACAGAATCAGACTCAAACTTACATCTGGAAAAAATATTTCCTGAGTACCTTTTCTCTTTTAAAATGAAAATTCACATTTAAAAATAATGTCTGAACAACTGAAAATTTCAACAAGGAATTAAGACAGAGATTTGAGGTAGTTTCACCCCAGAGAGGGAGATTGGGTATCCAAGCTTATTGCCAAGGTCTCTGGCATCACTGGAATCAAAGTTAAACCATCCTCAGCTAAAACCCAAGTAATCAGCTACACATAAAAGTGAAATTGAAAAAAGTACAATGCAGCTCTGACCTTCTTCTGGTTAAGAAAGACTAATTTTGCAGCCACATCCTGCCTACTTGAAGCTATCATTGCCCTTCTGACTGAGTTACATGGCTCAATAGTTCCTGAAATAAATTATTTGGAGGGTAATATTTACTTTCACTAGGAAAAGCTAAGCTATCCCCCCATATCCCACATCTATTAAAATTGTTTTTATCTGGCTCACTAAAGGAGGATAATTCAATTAGAAAAGGTCAGAAACAACAACTGACATGGATCTCCAGGCACTGAAAGGAATAAACCAAATAAATGAAAGCTAAGCTTTCATTTGTTAATAGCTAAGAGAAGAAATTTTAGACTCTCTAACCTAAAGAACCTTTAAAGTTTGTAATTTTTCCAATAGACTGACATTTCATTGATTATCTTATGCACAAATATCTCTGTCAAATAGTAAAGTATCATCAGTGCATCAAACCAGGTAGCTGGCCTAGTCCTAAAAGGGCTCCAGCAGGACACCTGAGGTCAGATGTCTTGGTGATGCAATCTTCCTTGCAACAGTCAGAGCTAATTGATTTTTGTCTTTTAAACAAGCATTTAGCCCACTAACATAGAATGTCAGTCCAATTTAATTTTGCCTAGGAAGTTCAGTCTTAAAAATCCATTTTTCCCTCTATTTTTGAAATGGAATGGGGTTGAAGGAAAAAAAATTCTCTCTTGGGGGTCCCTCCAGATTTTCCATTTGCACTAAGTTCCTTGACTAGTGAAGAATTTCTTCCTTGGAGGTTGTGGCTTTTCCACAGTTTTGCTACCCAGCTCCCTTGATGATCTATGGGAAAGTGACTTTTGTGTTTGTTGCTTTGTGTGTTGTACCTGGAAAGAGGTCCTTCTGTACACCCCCAACCCAGCACCAGAACCTCCAGAAACCTGCAGAACCAGGGCATCCTCTCCTCTTTTCATAATAATTTATTTTGCCCACATCAGGAAAAAAGAGCAGGTATATCCCAAAATTTCTCTGACCAGAGAGAAGATAGCAGCAGTAATTTGCTTCCTTCAAGTAGAACATATGCTTTTGTGTGTCCCTGCAATTCTTCAAGCCAGTATATTTGATCCAGAGTAGCCAAAATGCCAGCAAGTGGGAACTACAACACAGAACCAAAGCAATATATCCTAGAAAATGCCAGGAAAAAAAAGAGTAGAGCTTAGACAATATCCCTTATTTGAAAGCATGTGATTGAAGTGTAAGAATGTTGTATCTCCACAGATTTTCTTACATTGCATCAGTCACAGAATGTCAGAAAAAGAAATCTCAATGCCCATATATAAAGTTAACAATTCACTGAAAAGAGATGAGACCCTTGCTTTCATGAGTTAGCGATAACACTTTATGTCCATGTTTTCTGAATCCTGAAATTCTTGCTAAAGGGGTTGCAGAGATGTGACCAGAAGTAAGACTACTAAATTCTGAAAGCTGTTGGATAGTAGTGGTAGATGAAGGATTTCCTGCTTAGTCTTACCTTTGGGCCCTCTTCTTGGATTTCTCTTCCCTTCCTTTAATCTCTGTCCATAATCATGCCAAGAGGATGATTTTTTTTTTTTGTAGAGGGGAAATATGAGGATAAAATTTTTTGAAAGCATCATCCCACAATAAGAAAGCAGACAATGAACTAGACAAAATGAACTGATGAATAATGCTAACCAATTGCTTTCTTACTGTTGCCTTTCCATAATCGCAGTACCAATCTTTGTGCTCCTGGAGTTGAATATTCCTGATCCTCATCCTTTTCCTTTGCCTGAAAAACCCTTCATTGTCATTGGAGATCTTATTCTCTTTTGGTTTTGGAGCCCATAGTCCTATTCCTTCTCCCAGAGGCATCCTTTCTTCTCTTCTAGCCATCAATACCACAATCCCCAGACTCCATCCTCCAAACCCTGGAGCCCTGGCCTCTACCTTCCAGCCCTAATGCAGACCCCACTCTCACTGGAGGCATTGTTTCTGCATCCTATCTACCTTGCCAAGCTCCATTCCCACTACTGCTATTGATGATAGATTCCGAGTTTATTGTCCTGGGGTATAACATGGGTATTGGTACTTATAAAACAAACAAACAAACAAAAAAACAACTTTCTGTGTTATTATAGTGTAGATTGAAAATCACTGCTATAAATGGTAGTGAGGTTCTAGTATTCTATTAGAGGTTGAGTTGCACTTAGTTCATATTATGAATTAAATTACCTTCCAAGGATTGGCCTGGGAATATAACCACTATTTTAAAATTTGTTTCTTTAGGAAAAAATGTCCCAATTTATAAATAGCTGACTTGCAAACTGACTAGAAGCTTGTAAATAAAGGCATGCTGGTCAGATAAGGGGTTCTGACTATCTAATTCAGCACAATGTCTGGCACAGAGTAAGCACTAGACTTGTTCAATTTAATTGAATAATTTTTAGAATGTAGCCTATTCCTAAGTAGGAAATTGCCTATATATATATATATATATATTTACTTTTTTATTATAGAAGTGAGCTTTCAAAACAATCATGCATGTGCAGAATTCCCATAGATCACCCCTCCACCATCACCTTACATTGTTGTGGAACATTTGTTACAGAATGTGAAAGAACATGACCAGACTATTACGACTAACAATAGTCCATAGCGTACACTTGGCATATTTTTCCCTACACCCCCTATTATTAACATTATGTATTAGTATTGTACATCTGTCACAGTGCATGAGAAAACACTCTCATATTTATACTGTTAACCACAGTCCATCTTCCACTGTGTTATACAATCCCATACCTTGTACATTCTATCCAAAGTGTATAATCAATGGCTCTCACTTTCATCACAGAGTTGTGCAACCATTGCCCCAGTAAACGTTTGAATGTTTTCCTCAGTCCAAAAGAAAAAATCCCATACCCCCTATTATTGATATAGTACCTTCTTACACATTGATACAAGAATATTAGAATATTGCTGTTAGCTATTGTCCATAAATTACATTAATTGTATATTTCCCATACATCACCATATTCTTACCATCTTGTAATAGTGATTTACATTTGTTCTAGTTCATAGAAGAACACTATTAACCACAATCCTCATCCACCACTGGGTCACTAGGTTATTTAGTCCCTAGATTATTCTCTAGCTTTCTTTCAATTGACATTTTTGTCCCTAGGCTACCACTTTCAGCCACAATCCCATTTATGAACTAGCCTTGTTAGTTATACTCAGTATAATGTGTTACCATCAACTCTATCCATTTCCACACTTTTACAGTCAAGCTAATTGAAAAGTCTACATACATTAGCATCAGTACCCCTTCTCAGTCTTCATCCTATCTCCTAGTAACCTGGAGTCCAGGTTTTAATTCCATGTGTTTATTCTTTGTATTTAGTTCACATTAGTGAGACCATACAATATTTGTCCCCTCATGTCTGGCTTATTTCACTTAGCATAATGTCCTCAAGGTTCATCCATGTTATCATATGTGTCTCAATTTCATTTCTTCTTACAGCAGAATAGTATTCCATCATATGTATATACCACATTTTGTTTATCCATTCATTGGTTGATGGACACTTGGGTTGTTTCCATCTTTTGGCAATAGTGAATAATGCCACTATGAACATTGGTGTGCAAACGTCTGTTCATGTCACTATTTTCAGTTCTTCTAGATATATTCCTAGTAGAGGAATTGTTGGATCATACGATAGTTCTGTATTTAGCTTCCTGAGGAACTGCCAAACTGTCTTCCACAGAGGCTGCACCATTCTACATTCCCACCAACAGTGAAGGGGTATTCCTATTTCTCCACATCCTCTCCAGTACTTGTTGTTTTCTGTTTTTTTAATAATGGCCATTCTATGAGGTGTAAGATGATATCTCATTGTAGTTTTGATTTGCATTTCCCTAATAGCTAGTGATACTAAACAAGAAATTGCCAATATATTTTTCCCAAGGTATTTTAAACATTTCACAGATGTTTTGCCATTGATGTGTCTAAGAATATGCCATATGTTAGGGATACAAACAAAATCATCATTCAAAGCTCAGTAAGCTTCATATGTGACCTGGTAGCCATTTACCTCTACAATCAGGATTTAAACCTTAGTTTTTTCTGGCCAGAAGACCCAGAGCTTAGCCGGAATTCTGACTTCATCAATCAGGATTGAAATGTGCTTTTTATAAATAATAAATTGTGGCTCAGGGATGGCCACGTATGGTGTACCAAAGAAAAGATAATCAACGAAGACAGAGCTCCAAAAGGTGGGAAGATATGTTTCTGTAATTTATTGGACCCACAGTAGATAGATCAACTTAGCAGGCTTATTCACTGTTAAGTCCCTGAAATCATGAGGAAAAAATATCAGTTTAACTAGATTAATTTCAGTCTTTTAAATCTTCATTGCAAAAGCAAATTCTTAGAAGATAAGGAGTGTCGTTTTTTACCTTCCTGAAGTGGTAAAACTCATACTTAATGGAATCCAGTGACAATTAATGTCTTAGGACATTCCATAGACACAGGGAAGACTTTCCTCCCTGCCTTTGCCTGATATCATGCACCTCCCTTACTGCTGCAGTTTCACAATCAACGAAGTCCAGAAAGTGACATTTGCATACAAGCCTCCCATAGGAAAGCTTCCTTAGTCTTCTGCTCAGCACAAATCTCTTTCAAATATACGTTCAGCTGCAAAATTATCATTTTATTGATCAGAAGGCCATTTTCCAGTTTTGAAATGGCCTTGGAGCTACCACCTCTTCCAGTAACCCTGACTATAAGAGCTACCATTCACCTTGGGCTGGACTTGTAGCAATCCTCCATGGTTAGCATGCCGATAATAAGACTAATATATTCAGGATGATGCTCCAACTTATTCAGAAGGATTTTTTTTTTTTTAATGCAAGCTTGCAACTGCTGATTTGCACTTTGTAACAGAAGAAAAACGAAGTGCTTACAACTGTGTCGGTGTGAGCAGTTTCCTTCCGCTTGCAGTTCAGGAATTAATGGCAATATTAATGCAACCAAGGAATATGTCAGATAGTAGATGGCTCCAGCTCCTGAATTATTTTGTTTTTTTACTTTTTCAAATGGTGGCATCATCGTTATCCAGGATATGGGAGTCATCCCTGACGTTACCTTCGTCCTCATCCTTCATGCCCCGTTGGTTATCGGTTCTTCCTTCATGCTGTCTCTCACATCTGTTTCTTGCTTTGCAACCAACTGCTGCTTTAAAACCCTGGATAAGGGGGTGGCTCAGGTCTAGGCTTCAGATGAATACACTCACCCCCTGTGGTACATAGATAGGAATTAGGTTAACATTTAACAATGGGGAATGAGGTGGTAGCTGGGCTGGTGGCAACAGTAGATAGGAATCTCATCCCCAAGGATTCATCCTTAGCTTCCAAGATGTCCCTTCATAATCCTGGCATTTTCTTTAAAATCACAAAAATGGAGGGCAGGGGGCAAAACAAATAGAGAAAAACATTCAAGCATTGGTATGGAGAAAGAAATGTTTTCCCATCTCTCTACCCAATAATTTCCTCTAGTCACAGGTGACTTTATTGTGAAAACAGCATCTGTGTATTCCCTGGTTAGGTGTCAGAACTGAGAAAGAGCAAGCTGGGCTAGACATGAAATCAATATTCTTTGATTCAGCCTCAGCTCTTCATCGTGGCACTTTCCCCTTCATCTCTCACAAGAAGGCAATGCAAAAGGAAAAATCAGAGTTTTCTCTAATCAAGGGTAAGGAATGATTTTAGCTTTTTGATATTCAAGATTTTCAGAGAACTTGGTGTTGGGTAAAATATTTCAGCCATTTAAATCCCGATTTCATAATGTAACATAGCATCATAATCTTGTTTTGATTATTAATTTGTGCACCATCAGAAATGTAGCCTTATTTACTAAGCATATTAAACAAAGGTCCAGCACTATTAAGTGAAAAGCTCCTTGGATGGATGAATGGACTATAAGTTTCTCCCAGCAATTCATCTAGAGGAATATTCTTTGAAGGGAGAGGAAGGGCATGGAGAAGGAGGGAACCACTTTCCTACTGATAGCCATTATTCTCCTCTAACATATGCATTTCTGCATTTCTTGTTTTTGACATTCCAGAGAATAACCCAGGAATATGTAATCTTAGTAGTTCCTTCTTTTTGTCCTGAAAAAAGCGCATCCAGTATTTTGTGGAAGAATTGTATCACGTGCAATTTGTGTTTTAGATAGAGGTACACTATTTTTAGCTAGTTAGCACATGAAGATAGAAAGAGAGAAAATGGAACTGGGAAATGGATGTGGCTCAAACAATTGGGCTTCTGTCTACCATATAGGAGGTCCAGGGTTCAATTCCCGGGGCCTCCTGGTGAAAGGCAAGCTGGCCTGCGTGGCGAGCTGGCCTGCACAGGAGTGCTGGCCTGCGAGGAGAGCTAGCACAGTAAGATGATGCAACAAAAAGAGACACAGAGGAAAGAAAATAACAGATGCAGCAGACCGGGGGGCTGAGGTGGCGCAAGAGATTGAGTGCCTCTCGCCCATTCTGAAAGGTCCCAGGATTGGTTCCCGGTACTGCCTAAAGAGAAGACAAGCAGACACAGAAGAACACACAGAGAGCAGTCAGCAAGTGCAAAACAACGGGTGGTGGGGGGAATAAATAAATAAGTAACAACAACAAAAAACCAAACTGGAACGTATTAACTTATTTAGAAAAGAAATCTTTTTGAATATTAAGTTCCTTTAAAATGTTTAAATATTTGAAACCATTATTACACCTTGAAAGTACAGGGAAAGGAAAACCAAAATTTAAGGAAGGATACAGGTATATTTAGCACCTCAGGAATTGTATATAAATCACCTAGAAAAAAGGATTTGTTTCTCTCAATTTTATGCCCTACATTTTAGGAGCACTTCTAGTGCATAAAAATAGGTGGAGGAGGGACACACACACACTTATTAAATAAATACTCATCAGGTGCCTGCCATGTGCCTGGTACTACACAGCTAAGGTATTTTGCCTTTTAATGTTGAGTAGTCCTTGTATCAAAAAGGAAAACATCTGAACATCTTTGGGTGTTTTTATGTCCAGGCCCTTAAAAGAGCTATATAATATTTTTTCTGATATAATATTCCATCTCGCTGAATAAAATGTTCTATAGCTTGGGGAGAAATTGGTCTCAAAAGGGACCTTAACACCTCATCTCTCCCCTTACAGACCATAAATGTCCAACATCTGCCCAACACTGCTTCAAAGAAAGTGTTTTAAAAGTAGGATCAATACACTTCGACCCTTTTCTTGGGATTCTAGGCTCCACAATGGCCTGGCCCTGGTGTCTCCCTCCCTCCAGGCTTTCATTGTCATCCTATTGCTTTGTTCCCAGCATCAGCGACAACATGCTCAAGAAGAAGTTTGATTCTTCTGCCTGGGATTCTATAATTTCCTGCTTCCCTGACCTGACTTTGATGCTTCCCCGTTTTGTGGTGAATTGGAGCGACATGAGCAAGGAGTTATTGTTTATAAGCAGAGTAGGCTCTCTGATCCTTAACCCTCTGGTGCAAAGAGCAATCATGCTTACTCAGAGTGAGGAAAAATGGAGACACTTGAAACCTCATCAGGAAAAATACAGCTAACAGGGGGATTCAATGATAAACTCACTAAAAACCAGTTAGCACTGTGTTTGGGCTCATCTCTCTTTTGGCTATTTTATGGAAAAATATTTCAACTTAAGAAAATAAAATCCAGTGATAATTCCTATGCGGCATAAATTGTTCCAAAGCCCAGAAAAATATGGAACGTTTCCCAATCATTATACCAATACAGCATCACACTGATACTAAACCCTAGAAAGAAATAAAAGGGGTGTGACAGTTTGAGATTATTTTATGAATCCCCCAAAGAGAAAAGACTATATAAACTAACCTATTCCTCTGGGTGTGATACCCTTTGATTATATTGGATTCATTTGAGGGGTCCTTGATTAAATAACCTGTTAAGATTGCTTTGAGGGCTTTCTTTGATTCAACCACATCAATAGGGCATGACTCAGGTTGAGCCCCCACTCCCTTGGTAGGTCTGATATAAAACGGAAACTCACTTGAGATAGACACACGGGAAGAGAGAGCGCTGTCATTTTTGATCCTGTCATGTGACAGAAAGAAGAAGGCTCAAACAGCTGAAGCCCCGGGGAGAGAGGAGACATTTTGCCTGATAGCTTACAGCTGAGATTGGGAAGAAACCAGAACAACTGAGACTGATATATGCATCCTAGAAAGAAACAAGCCCTCTGCCAGGAAAGAGAGAACTATAGGATCACTTAAGCATGAAGCCTCAAGAGGAAGAGGAAGAGGAAGCCCAGAAGGGAATGCAGAGACCAGCCAGCCATCCACCCCCATCTTGCGTCAACATGTGGCAACTGACTTTGGTGAGAAAGCAACCTTCAGTTGGACTTTTTATGGCCTTGGGACTGTAAGCTTTTACCCCAAATAAATGCCCTTTTAAAAAGCCAACAGATTTCTAGTACTTTGCATAAGCAGCCCTTTGGCATACTAATACAAGGGGGTAGGACCAAAAAATTACAGTACAATCCCATTTATAATTACAGACTCAAAAATCCTCAAATAAAATCTAACCAAGTGATCTTAGCACTAAATTAAAAAGCTGTATTCCATGGCCAAGCAGGTTCTATTCCAGGAGTGCAAGGGTGACTTAATAAAAGGAAAGCTACTGATATAACAATTCTCAAGTCTGTTAGATTGAACTGTAAATCAATGGGATCCAATAGGTGTTATATGGGGGGGGGAGGGGGGACGACGACAGGTAAGGTTTGGAATTGCTGGGTTTAACAAAGTTAACTGAATTTCTTGGCTGCAGGATTTCTTAGCATCTTTCATTTGTTAATGAGCTACTATATCTCTAAGAAGAGAACTTACCACCACCTGACATCACAGAGCTTTGTTTACTTTCTGTCTTTCTCCTCCCACTAGACTGTAAATTCCATATGTGTCATTTATTTGATTAATCTCTGTTTTAATAGCCTTTATTTCGTCTAAGTATTTCTTGAATTCATTTTGACTAATTCATTCTATGTGTGACTATCTTTCTTATTCAGGTCATCATGTTCACACTTAGGTTGCATCTACCTCACTGGCTTGGGATGGGCTTGCTCTTTTAAAAAGAAGTTGTACTTCATATCAAATAGGGCACTAAAGCTTTGAGTAAAAACCACATTTTAATTGGAGTCCATCACAGGCCTATGACAATTCCCATTTGTGTTGACTGATTGGCTTATCTAGGCATATTACAGGATTCTTATGAAGGAAGTAGTTTAAAAGGACTTGTCACCAGCAGTAGGCTGGCTGCCAGAGATAATCAGGAAAATGCTATGCTTGGTTGGGGCATTCATGGGGCCATGTAATGTGCAAGACTGCCAAGCTAGAATGAGAGCCACAAAGTAAGGCTGTGAAGGTTGTCTCCTGGACAAGGGTTTTGAGTGGGTGGGGGAAGGGGCCATCTTGAGGGCAAATGGGGCCTGGAATCCAGCCTGTACTCCATTTTCCAAGACTTGGGCCCTGGGTCTGGCTGCATGTGCCCAGAGAAAGAGATGACTTTCAGTAATCCCTCCACCTGGATGGGCACCTTTTTAAAAAATCACACACAAAAGCTAGGGCTGGACCAGCAGCAGACTTGATCTTAACGGGGACTTTCTTCTTTAGTAAATTAACACCTCGTTTAGAAGTCAGAGAAAAAAAGGAAATCAGAGACTCCATAGCTATAACTTTTGTTGTCAGGGAAGGGGTAAAGAAAGGTGCTGGGAAGGGCCACTCTTAATTTGCAGTGAGGAGAACAAAATGCCTCATTCTAATAAATCTCAATAAGCTTAGTAAAACTTTTTTTTTTAATACAAAGAGACCAAGTGAGAACAATCCTGGAAACATTACCTTAAGAAAAACTCTTGAATAAATTTATACCAAAAATTAAATTCAGTAAGAATGGTGATAAGAAATGTTTTACTACAGGAGGTGCCATCCATCCTTCCATTCATTAATTCATACATTTAATGAGGGAAAATATGAGGAAGTCAGAGTTTGGGTGAGGAGACAGCATCTTGTGCTACAAGTGGAGGTCCAAACAGATTTTTGGTTGTTTAGAAAAGGAAGTGACCAACTTACTTGGGAATATTAGAGAAAATATTCAATAGAAGGTGATATTTCATCTGGGTATTAAAGTATGAGTAGGAGTTTGCCTGTTGGATGAAAAGGAAGAGAGCATTCTCAACAGAATGATAAGTATATGAAAAAAGATAGAGAAGTTAGATAGCATGGCATATTCAAGGAATGGTGAGAGGCTTAGTTTCACCACACCATAGAGTTAAATAATGGAGGGGAAGGAAATGAGGCTAAAGAGTTAAATTTTGAAAAGTTGAAGTGTAAAAGAGCCTTCTTTGTTAGATTATATCTTTGGAGTGTATCTTTTAAACTACAGCTTAAAGAGACAGCAGATGTTCATTAACAGGAAATAAAGTGATTATATTTTTACAATAATAAATCTATATGGATTATGAACTTAATTTGGGAAATCCTGGTGATAGACTAAGCAGAAAGGAGACCCAGTTAAGGTATAATGAGCACAAAGACTAAGGTGTGATGAAGGATAGAGAAAAGAGAGGCCAGAGCTGAGAAACATTCCTGAGAAATAGCAACATGGATGCACGAAGATGCAACAAAGGGTCAAATTAATTTCTAATTTGAGAACTAAGTGGGATGATGGCACCATAAAGGAAATGGAGAATCAGGAGGTCAAGTTTAGGGTGTAAGATAAGAGTCTACTTTGGATGTGTTAAATTTGAGATGCCTCTGAAATCGCCAATTTGGAAAGTTCCAAGAAGAATTTAGGATATGAGTCTGGAGAAGTAGAATTAGATAGAGAGATCTTGAAATGATCATATAAGAGATTGTAGGGGAGGAATAAAGATCAAAAAATGAAATGGAACCAAGAATGGGTCTCTACGGAACACCACCATTTGATGTGTGGGGAGAGGGTGAGGGGCCAAAGAAAAATGGAGAAGACACTGTCAGATTTGCCACTTGATGCATGATTCTTTTAGACCTTGTCAGAGCTTTTGACCTTGTTTATGCCTTTCCCCATCTCGCATAGAGAATATTTAAATTATACATAGTGTTCTTTTCATTAAGATTTTTAAAAAAGAAAAATACAGCTAACCTACTAGTCAAATTGGGTGCAGACTTATGAAATTCTAAGAGTGGGCATAATGCCCAGTACTTGATTACAGAAACTTTAACACCTGATGTTTCATAGAACATATTTTGGAAAACACTGTACTACATACTTTAGTAATCTTTTGTTATTTATGTCACAGAAATTAAATTGAAAGATTCATTATAACAAAGTACTTTTGTCTATTAGAAATAAAACACTGAAATGATAAGTTCCCATTGTTCAAACATTCAACAATTCTTTCAAACAACACAATTGTTTGTAAACGGGAATGTTTATAGATTAACACCAAGTTTCTCCTATACACTTGGCTTTTCATTTCACATTTCATTTTTGCCCACATTTACATTTGTTATTGTATTTATAAGTCCACAGAATAATAAATTACCAAGCATAAGAAGTAGAGCATTGTCATTTCAGACCCCAGTGATCCTTGTCCCTGTCTTCCCAGCAAGGGTGATTGCTCTATGAGTTTTTGGATTTGTTACTCCTTCCCCACTGCCCAATATAGGTTTACTGTGCATGCACATGTCCACAAATAGCACATTACAAGGCTTTGTAAGGATTTCAACTATATATAACTGACATTGTTTTGTATGTATTTCTCAGTTGGCTTGCCTTTTCCTCCGATATTTTGTTTGTGAGTCTCATCCCTGTCAATGCTGTGGCTGCAGTTCCTTCATTTTCTTACTACCATAGTAAACTCCACTGTACAAATACATAACAAATCAGTTATCAAGGAATATTTGAGATGTTTCCAGTTTTCTCTTTACTCTTGCAAACACTGCCACTATGAACATTTTCATACACCTGTTCTAGTGTTTCTCTAGAGAAATATCTAGGAGTAGAACTGCTATGTGGAAGGGCGAGCAAATGCTCAACTACGAGATAATTCGAAATCATTTTCCAAGGGGTTGCAGCCACTTTATGCTCCTGTCAACTGCATATAAGAGCTCCTGCAGAAAACCATCTTCACCAATACTTGTTTTCAGACTTTAAAACTTTTGCCAATCTGGTGGCTGCAAAATGGTATCTAATTGTGATTCAAATGTGCATTGCCCAGATTACTACTGAGGTTGACCATCTTGTCACATGTTTATTAGCTATTCCTGTGCATTCCCTCTGTGAAATGTCCGTTCAGGTTTTTTCCTTATTTTTGCCAATGGACTGTCTTTTCCTTAACGACTTTTCAGAAGTTTTGTATGCTTGTGCCTTTGTGTGTGTGTGTTACAAGTATTTTCTCCCATTGTGGCTTGTCTTTTTACTTTTTCTTTCTTTGAAGGTTTAGATTTGAATGTAATCAAATGTATCAAACTTTTCAGATGCAATCAAATATGTCAAATGCTTTTTGGACTGTCGTTGAGATATCCACCTCTAATCTGATATTGAATTTATTTTTATTTTTTTTTATTTTTCTTTTCTTTCTTTTTTTTAAATATATATATATTTTATTTTACCAGGAGGTCCCAGGGATCGAACCCAGGTCTCTTCATATGGCAGACGGACGCCCAACCATTTGAGCCACATCCGCCCCCCCTGATATTGAATTTAATATGCTTCAAAAAGTTCATTACCTGTTCTTGTCTTAAAGCTTAATACTACAAATTTGTTATACTATTTTAGTTTTCTTAAACTAACAATTTATAAACAAAAGGTATTGGGAGGTCTTTATGATATATCTTTGTGACTTTCCTATAGGTAGTCTCCTTCTTGGGGCACCATGCACCTCCGATTTATCCATGTGAACATATTTTTCTCACCCATACTCACTCAAAATCCCCTCCCTTACACCAACACCTTTGTTTTCTCTTCGCACACTCATCTCCAGTTCTGCCTCCCAACTGAAGATTTCCCCAATTCTGATGTGAGTGAACTGGCTCCATAAGCCTTTCTCACTTCGGCTTGTTCCTGTTTGCTATAGGCAATCCTTAACCAAGCTCTCTCTCTCTCATTTTTCTCAAATCCTTTTTTCTCTTCCCAGAAGCCCCATTAACAACCTCCCTCTCTCAAGTGATGATCTCACCTCCTACTTAGCAGTTAGAGACTCTCCAGTAAAACCCCAGGGAAATTTCTCCCTCCCTGTCTTCCCCACCTCCCCTCAACTTTTCTAAATTTGTTACCTGGTTTCATTTGTTTTGACGTAAAAATGATACCTTTCCACCCCTTTCAAGACTCCATGCTCTGGATTTTGGCCCTGCAGATTCCAGCTGCACCTACTCTTAGAGCTTGGGTGTCTCTCCTACCCTTAGGATATGACTGTTCCCACGTCTTCCTCAGCTCTGTTACTTTCAGCACTGCCTTGCTAATCTCTTTATTTCTCATTCCCATTCCTTCCACATTCTAGGGCCAATAGCCTCTGCCCCATCAATCTCTAGGTCATGGACTCCAAATCGACTTTCCACGGAGACCAAGGTTGGAATACTGGATCAGTCATTGACTGGCTGTTCTACCTGGAGGGCAAAGCCATAGAAACTCTCAGCCACAACGTCCTTGTAAATAGGAATAAGTATTCTTACCTCATCAGGTTGTTGTGAGGATTAAATAAAACATGCCAGCACATGGTAGGAATTCTACTTGTATAAATTCTCTTTCTTTAGGCTTTAATTTAATTGCCTATTTATTAATCTCCTCTTCCAGTTTTGAAAAATAAATTCCTATTATTTCCTGAGCTAATGATTTAAATACTTTTACCTCATAATTACCTCTTTTTAAGCAAGACCTAATGCCCTTAATCCTTTTTTCATCTGAAAATGACTATACATTTCCCTCAAATTACCTCCTTTTATTTAATTCTATTTATCTAGAATTATATTTCAAAGCATACTAGAAAATAAAAAGCAAAACAGTCCTGGAATTAGTGAATTTTAATATGCTGTCTTCCTGAAAGACTTTTTTTAGGTGGTATCTTGACCTCACTGTATCTTGTCCATTTTTCAGATGTCCATTTCCAGGAAATTTTTCAGTGAAATGGGATTGGGAAAAATATATTAGACAAATGGCTTCTGAAGTAGTGTTCTAATTTAATTATTACAGCAAATCCATATTCATAAATTGAAAGTTGGCAAAAAATCTTGCTTTGATGCATTTATTTTATAATAACCTTGACATGTTTTAAAACGTACCAGACATTTTCAAACTCAGCACAGTGCATTATCGGCACAGTGAAAGAGCCACAGAAGTGGAATTAAATTTATATACTGGCTGGCAGAGGGACTGGCATGGATGCAGATCCAGGATGTTTTGGGGTAGAAAGGGACACAAAGAAATGTGAAGGGACCCTGGCTTATCTATTCTCATGTCTCTAGCTTACATCAAAGTGTATGTGCTCAGAGAGGGTATTAGAAAAAGGTAGGATTAAATAATGGCTGTGAGCATGAAATATGACTCTTCATTTGAGAACAGTGACGGTGATCTCATTTCCAGGCTCATCCACTTTTAATCTAAAATAGATTTTAATTCCTGACTATTTCTCTCTTCCCACTTAGATCAGTTTTCCATCTATAGAGAATAAACACAGTAGACAGATATTCTTAAAATTGTGTTTATGGCCATAATCTCCTTGCTATCCATCATCCCAAATCAGAAAATATAATGGTGAATGGAAGCATTTATCTATATTTTCTAAGTCATAATCCTCCCCCCACACACAACCCAAAAATGGGGAAAAATAGTGGGGAGGATGAAATAATCAAGCAACCCCTTTTTATCTAAATTTTATTTGGATATCCCAGGTAAGCTTGATTCTGGAATAAATTATACCTGATTTTTCATAGTTACACAGCATTTATCTTCTTCTAAACATGAAATATTTACTATACTAATAGTTGCTTTACAATAATCTCATACTCTAAAACTGGAAACATTAAAACAACCTTATATGAACATTTCAATTATCTGTAGGCACAAAAGAGTTATAAAATAGGACTTATTTTAATGTGCACAGCTAATGAAAAAAATCAATTAGAAGTATTAATGATATCTCTTCTATCAAATAATGGAACTTAATAATAATAATAAAAAAATCTGTAACGAATAAGCAATGCAATGAACCTACAACCATGAAAAAAATAGACGCAAATAATACTAATGAAAGTATATTACTTTTGAAGAAGAAACTTTTTCAATACTCCTAAGTTTCATCACGTTATTTTCTCTTTCCATGAAAAACACAGAAATGCAGTGAGAATTAGTGAGATATATTTAGACTTCGTATACTTTTGTCAGAAATTAATTTTTATGTAGGTATAGTGTAAAGTATATTGTAGACATTGGTATTATTGAAGAATGCTCTGATCGTTCCTCACAAACATTTAGTGAAAAGAAGCCTTCAGGTCTAACAGAAGCTTACCATTTTTTTTTTTTTTTTTTTTTTTTTTTTTT
>JAKSZT010035227.1:0-10268 GCA_026826555.1 Tolypeutes matacus | reverse complement strand
GGTTCTGTGTAATATTTTAGGTAATCTAAGCACCTCTTAAAATATATGTATATATATATATATAAATAACATTTTTGTAAGCAAATACACATATATGCTTATATATTTATATATCATTTTCCAAATGTTTGTATGTATTGTGAGAATTTTGATTTTTACCCATAATAAAAAAATAAAAAAATAAAAAAGTAAATAAATAAAAATAAAAAAATAAAAAAATAAAAAATAAAAAATAATAAAGAAAAAAGAGGTAATCTCCCACACTCTATCCCTTTACCATAGATTATGTCCATATGGGTGATGGCTCAAAGCCTGCTCTTCTCTTACTCTCCTTTGTTAACCTATCTTTCAGACAATGGTTCTCAGAGACTGCTCACTTTCCTCAGTTCAGATCAGTGAGGTCATACACTGTTCATCCTTCATTGCCTGGCTTGCTTCACTCAACATAAGGTCTTCAAGATTCAAAGGCCAAAATGGCAAGTCATGAAATCCTAAATATTTTTTTTTTGGATTGACTATTTTTATTCAGTTTTTTTCCTTCTATTTATGTGGATGAGATGCACTATTTAATAATGTATAAAGTTTACCAGGGAAATTATAACACTTTTGCTTGGCTTCCCAAATACACACTTATTACTTGTTATTGACTTGTGAAATAATGTATTTTTTATTTATTGTGGGTAAAAATTAAAATTTTCAAAATACATACCAACATTTGCAAAATGATCTATAATTATATGCGCATATATGTGTATTTCCTATAAAAATGTTATTTATATATATATAAAAATATATTTTAATAGGTGCTTGGCTTCCCAAATCCACACTTATTATTTGTTATTGACTTGTGAAATAATGTATTTTAAAACATTTTATATCCAGTTTTAGTCAGCCAAAGGGGTGCTGATGCAAAATACCAGAAATCTCTTGGTCTTCATAAAGGGTATTTACATGGGGTAGAAGCTTCCAGTAACCTGGCCATAAAGCATAACTTTCTTCCTTAACCAGTCTGTTACCCTGTCTTGGAGCAAGACAGCTGCTGACATTTGCCAGGTTTCAGGTTTATTGTGTTCCTCTCTTCCCAGGGCTAGGTTACTCCCTGGGATCAGCTCCTCTGTTCCTTCCTCAAGGTCGGCTATAGTCTATGAGGCTCTCTAAGCTTTGCCTCTCTCCACAAGGCCAGCTGTCAACTGTCAGGTGAATGGCATGTCTCTTTACCCTGGGGCCTCCTGTCCTTGCTCATCAGAACTCCAACATCAAAAACTACTCCAATTCTGTCCATTCCCATGTCTTTTTATGTTTGAGATCCCACCCACTAATAGGTGGGACTCAAGTGCCCTATGACTGTGTCCCAGTCAATGCCCTTATCATAACTTAATCATGCCCAGATGAACAGACCAGTTTACAAGCATCATCCCATAAACATTATTGGAATTCATAACAATATCAAACTTCTACATATCCAGTTACCCATTTTATGCTCTATATTATTTTAGGGTGTATTTGAACACTTTATTGATGTCCGAGGGCATGGATATCATTATTACTTTATCCATTAAATAATCATTTAGGTATATGAATTTAATTAACAGATATTGTTCTTCAATCCATCCTGAATCTTGACTCTTCTGAGAATATTTTTTTCTGCCTGAAGAATATTCTTTTACATTTCTTTTAAAGTGAGTTGCTTCTAGCCTACTTTATTAGTTTTTAATCATCTGTAAATGTATTTATTTCACTTCTTCCTGAAACATTGAGATGAATTAAACCTCAGGCCATCTATGATCTCCACTGATTTTGAGAGCACCCTTAGGGTTGAACTTCTCCATTCTGTTGTAAATGTAGTCAGTTCTTTAGGGAAGAAATTAGGGGCCTTCAGTTTTACATACTGCTTCCTGCACCCCCCCCACTGGAAAATCTCTGTGCTGTGGCTCTGGGAATGGGAATGATTGCACACCTCTGAGTTACACACCTGGTTTTGGAGCTAAGATTTGGTGGAGAAAGCACAGTATATTTCGTTCTTCTTGGGACCTTTCTAGGGACCAGTGCAATGGTGGTCAGCACCCCATTTTGCTCAATGATTGCCACACCAAAAGTACAGCCACAGCTCAGCAGTTCTCATTTCTCCCAGAATTTGGAGACCCGTCCTGATCCCTGTACCCTAGGTTAATGTCATCGGTTGAGTCTTGTGTGGACCCCAGAGAAGTGTGTTCTTACTAACCTATTGCTGTGTGTGTAAGCCTTTTGTATGTAGGACACTTTGGTTAGACTCAGATAAGGGAAATTTCAATTAGGGCACATTTTGTTAGAATGCTTTAGTTTAGTTAAGGGCTTCTGATGAGTTTTCAGGCACCAGGCTGGACCCCAATCATTGTGCTGAAGTCCTACATACATGGAACACACAGAGAAGTGTGCTGCCATAATTACCCTGCCATGTTGGAGGGGTATCCAAGATCTCCTAGAGCTGTGGAGAGACACAGAAACCCTGAGATGCTGAGAGAGAGGCCAGAGGTTGTAATCATGGAGCAGATTTAAGCTGAAGACATCCTAGCCAGAGGAGAAGGGTGAAGTGTTAGCAATTGTGTCTGATGGCCCACTGCTGAGCTCTGGGAGAAAGTGAGTTTGGGGGAGAAGGCAGAGAGAGACAGGCAGGCACAACATTTTACCTTGGCAGTATTCCTGCAGCAGCTGACCCTTGCTAAGACAGGATTTTAGACCATGACTTGAGTTGGACATTTTCACAGCCTCAGACCTGTAACCTTTAAATTTAATAAATTCCAATCAAAGCCAACCTATTTCTTGTATTTTGCATTGGCAACACTGGGGAAACTGAAACAGCCGAGGACTCAGATTTAGAGAGATGCCCTGTCCCCAATCAGCAGTGTGATGCTGAGTTCAGTGACTTTACCTGTAAACTGTGGGTATTCCAGACTAGGCAGGAATGAGTATGGGTAAGATGGAGTGGGAAGTGCTCTTGGCCAGGAAGGCCTGCAAGACACGGAGTCAGGCAGCGGTTTCACAGGGTTTGGGGACAAGTATAAAGACACAGATGCCCAAATATAATGTACCTTCCTCAGGCAGGGGTTGGCCAGGTGGGCAGGGACAGATAAAAGCATGGGTCCCGGGGCCTGGTGTAACAGAGAAATCAGGGCACACAGAGGAGTCTCCCTGTTCCTGCTCCTTTTGCCCTTCCCTCCTTCCCTTGGCCTCCAAACTGGACCCTCTGAGGAGGCTGCTCTTACTGCGAGTTCTGAGCAGGGCTTTCGCCCAGTCCTCCTTTGTGCATCCACAACCTATGATGATGGTTTTCACTGGGCTCTAAGAGTTTGGTTCCCAAACAAAACAGTCCTTCTATGGCTTGGAGAATTGAAGTGAACACTTGTTGTATTCCTGCTTCTTCAGCTGTTCATCAACTTCTTCCCATCCAATACCACCTTTTCTTCTGGGAGTGAAGAGGTTTGCATCATTTTGAACTCTGTTCAAAATATGAAGAAAATTTTATATTTAATTAGTCTGAGAAATATCTGACATCTGCACTCTCTGAGGTTTTCTGCAAACATGGCACTATCTCACAACCTTACTTCTATTCTTGCCTGCTCTAGTTCCCAGGAATTTCTGGGTTTCCCTTAGTATTTATTAAAGTCATTGGCCAAATCTTCCTTATTCTTTTGATGTTATTGCTTTACCCAATGCTGTAACATGAATTTTTACATTTCCTTCCTGGCACCAACAGTTTTCATCATGGTATAGCCCATTTAATCTGCCCCAAGATTGGAGAAGGTGAATGTGCAACTGGAAGCAGGAGTCCTAAGACTGGGCCTGAGAACCAGAAGGGGTACTGTAAGAGCAGCTTCCACAGAGGGTAACCCTGGAGGCCAAGGGAAGGAGGTAAGGGCAAAAGGAGCAGGAAGAGAAAGTTAACTGTTTGTGCCCTGACTCCTGTGCTGCACCTGATCCCAGGTCCCATGCTTTTACCTGCCCCAGTCCACCTGACCGATCACTATCTGACACAGGTATATTGTACTCAGGCATAGGTGACTTTAGACCAGTACCCAAACCATGTGACTCCCCTGCCTGATTACTGTCTTGTATGCCTGCTGATTAAGACCACTTCATCCTCTGTCGTACCGGTACTCATTGCTGCGTAGTCTGGAGACACCCACAGTTTACAAGTGACTTCACTGGGAAGCAGCATCACAATGCCATTTAAGAACAGGTCAGCTCTCCAACACTGTGTCACTAACTGTGTGAGTTTGCCAAGTGCTGCCAATGCCAAATAATAGAAATAAGTTGGCCTTTACTGGAATTTATTATGGTTAAAGCTTACAGTTCTGAGGTTGTCAAAATGTCCAAATCAAGGCATCATCAAAAATGCTGTCTTAGCAAGGGTCAGCTTCTCCTGGACACCTGCCAAGGCAAAATGTTGGGCCTACCTGACTCCCTCAGTCTTCCCTTCCAAACTTAATTTCTCTCTGAGCTCAGCAGTGGGCCATCAGACACAATTGCTCACACCTCTCCCTTCTCCTCTGGTCTGGATATCTTCAGGTTCAAGCTGCTCCATGAGAATAGCCTGTGGCCTCTCCCTCAGCCACTCAGGTTTCTGTGTCTATCCACAACTGTAGGAGATCCTGGAGCCCCCTAGCACGTGGAAGGTAAACACGGCAGCAATCTTTCTCTTTCTGTTTCTATTATGTAAGTCTTCAAAACAATGATTGTGGTCCATCCTGGTTCCTGAAATCTAATCAGAGGCCCTTAATGAAACTAAAGCAATCTGACGAAAAATGACCTAATCAATAGGTCCCTTATCTGAATCTAACCAAAATGTCCTACATACAAAAGTGTAAACTCATAGAAATGGGTCAGTAAGAACATACTTTTGAACACTCAATGAAGGCATTAACTCAAATGAGGGCATTAACCCAGGGTACAGGGATCAGGAGTGGTCTCCCAAGTCCAGGAAAAATGGGAAGTCATGAAGCAGTGGCTGTACTTGGGGCATGGCCATCATTAAGCAAAATGGGGTGATGACCACCAATACACTGGACCCTAGAATGTTCCCAAGATGCATTCAATATAATGTGTTTTTTCCACCAAATCTTAGCTCTGAAATCAGGTGTGTAATTTGAGAAGTGTGCCATTATTCCCATTCCCAGATCCAGAGCACACAGATTTTGCCTGTGTTCGTGGGGCAAGAAGAGGCTGTAAAACTGAAACTCCCTAATTTCTTCTCCAAAGAACTGATTAAATTACAACAGAATGGGGAATTTCAACCCTAAGGGTGCTCTCAAAAGAAGTCGAGATGGTAGAGGACCTGAGATTTAATTCATCAAAATCCTTCAGGAAGAAATGAAATACATACTGTTACAGATGTGTAAAATCAAATAATGTTGTGACTTCCAGCAAGATGGCAGACTAGTAAAATATGGGAATCTCTACTCCAGAAACATAGCTAGAGAACAGGGTGACACCACTCCAAAATAGATCTTCTAAGGTTTACAACAGCAGGGGCAGTCTGCACACCACCCAGAGGAGAGTGGGACTAAATAGAGAAATCACAATGACATAACCAGAACCATGAGTTGGAACCAACAGCTGCTCCTGCTGCCCGCACCCTCCCTGACACTCTTTAGAATTCTGGGGCCTCTGGGCCTGTGACTACAGACAAAGGGGGCTCCAGGGATCTACCACTCCCGGAAAGGAGAGAGAGAGAGGGACACAGCCTTAGGCTGACTCAGGTTCTGACCTGCAAATTTGGCCTGTGGAACCCCATGGACACTTCCACATGGCGGTTTTCCCTGGGACCTTAGGAAGGACTGGAGAAATCCGACCCTCACCACCTCCCTTTCTTCTAGCCTGGACTAATGGTTGATGACTCCACAGGAGAGGGGAGAGAAAGGTTGGAGGTGACCCTGCTTTGACTAACAGGTTTGGCCTATCCTGTCCTGAGAGCCCTTCCAGGCCAGGAGCAGCTGCACCATTGTTTGCCTTGGAGCCTGCAAGGGGCTAAAATATAGAAACCTCCCAATCTGCTCTGCTATTAACAGGGACTGATTGTTGAGGATTCAGAGGGGAGAGTAAATATTTCCTAGCTGGGAAAGGGAGGGGGCTACCAGAGAAGACTGGAGAACTGTGTCATAAAGTTTGAATTACAAGGCTCTTAGCCCCCAGACAGTAAGTTCTACCACATTGATCTGGTCTGTCTCACAAAAATTACACTCTGACCAGGCATTGAATTGTGAGCTGCCAGTGAGCACCATATCCTGGCAGACCAAGGAAGTGCAAATAAGAAAATTAATAAGCACGAGAGGATTTTCCTGGCCTCTATAGCCTCCCTGCCCAAGGCCCTAGGAAAAGAAACTATAACCAATAACTGGTTCCAGTGCCCAGTTTTGAGCAACCACCAAGACAATCCTAACAGTCAAGTATGAGCAAAAATTAAAGAGTTTTGGTAGCTCACAGCCTCCTGCCACTAAAACCCTATTAAAGAGAAAGAGATAGAGCATCTAAGTAAAATACAACCTAATCAGATGCCTAAACACCAGCAAAAATTATGAGCCATACTAAGAAAATCGAAGACATCGCTCAAGAAAAGAAATACATCAAAGTACTAGAAGACCTGTAGAATTTGAGAGAACTAATCAGTGAGATGAGCACAAATTTCCAAAATCAAATTTTTGAGATGAATGAATATATAGTTAAATAGATAAATGACAAGAAGATGACAATGAGGGAATGAAAGAATAATTTGAAATCCTGAACAGAAAAGTAATGGAGTTCATGGGAATGAAAGACACAACACGTAGTCAAAAACACATTATAGGCATACAACACAGACTCGAAATGATAGAAGAAAGAATAAGTGATACTGAAGACAGATCAGCTAAAATTGAAGAGAGACTAGAACAGAGAGAAAAAAGAATGGAAAAATTGAGCAGGGGCTCAGAGAGTTGAATGACAACACGAAACACAACAACAAATGAGTCATGGGAGTTCCAGAAGGGGCAGAGAAAGGAAAGGGGTCAGAAAGAGTATTGGAGGAAATAATAGCTGAAAATTCCCAACTCTCACAAGGCAAAGAAACTTACATAACAAAGAAGCATACCATACCCCAATGAGAATAAATCCAAATAGACCCATGCCAAGGCACATACTATTCAGAATGTCCAATGTAAAAGATAAAGAAAAAGTTCTCAAAGCAGCAAGAGGGAAGCAAGCGATCACGCACAAAGGATGCCCAGTAAGACTTAATGCAGATTTCTCTTCAGAAACCATGGAGGCGAGAAGACAGTTGTATGATACAAAAAGGAAACTAAAAGAGAAAAACTGCCAGCTGAAATTTCTTTATCCAGCAAAACTGTCCTTCAAATATGAAGGTGAGTATAAAATATTCACAAAGAAACAGAATCTAAGAGAGTTTACAAAAAAGAATCCACCTTCACAGGAAATATTAAAGGAAGACTTAGAATCTGAAAGAAAAAGACAGGAGAGTGAAGGTTGGAGGAGGGTATAGAAAAAAGAAAAGCAGAAAGGATAACCAAAAGAGTAAAAAGAGAGACAAAAACAAGATGGCATATGAAAACAAAACAATACAATGGAGGAAATAAATAGTGCATGCTCAGTAATATCATTGAATATGAATGGATTAAATTCCCCAATCAAAAGATACAGACTGACAGAATGGATAAAAAAACATGAGCCATCCATATGCTGCTTACAATAAACCCACATCAGACCCAGGGATACAAACCGATTGAAAGTACTAGGTTGGAAAATGATACTCCACACTAATAGTAAACCAAAAGAGCAGGGGTAGCTATACTAATATCAGACAAAACAGACTTTAAATGCAAAAAAGTGATAAGAGATAGGGAAGGCCATTATACATTAATAAAAGGGATGATTCTCCAGGAAGTTATAACAGTCATAAATACCTATGCACCTAACCAGAGTGCCCCAAAATATATGAGCCAAACTCTGGCAAAACTGAATAATTGTCAGATACATCAACAACCCTCTCACATCATTAGATAGAACAACTAGACAGAAGATCAACAAGGAAACAGAAAACTTGAACAATACGATAAACAAGTTAAACCTAACAGATATATACAGAACACTGCATCCAAACTCAGCAGGTTATACATTCTTCTCAAGTGCCCATGAATCTTTCTCCAGGATAGAACACATGTTAGGTCACAATTCAGCTCTCAATAAATATAAAAACATTGAAATTATACAAAGCACCTTCTCAGATCATAATGGAATGAAGCTAGAAATCAATAACAGACAGGAAAAAAAGGAAATTTGGAAATGTGTGGCGATGGAACAACACATTCCTAAATATTCGGTGGGTCAAACAAGAAATTACAAGTAAAATCAATAAATATGTTGAGACAAATGAAAAGGAGAATACAACATATCAAAACTTATGGGACACAGCGAAGGCAGTCTTGAGAGGGAAATTTATAGCCCTAAATGGCTCTATTAAAAACCAAGAAAGAGCTAAACTCAAAGATATAATTGAACAACTAGAGAAACTAGAAAAAGAACAGCTAACCAATCCTAAAGCAAGCAGAAGGAAATAAATAATAAAGATTAGAAAAGAAATAAATGAAATTGAGAACAAAAACAATAGAGAAAATCAACAAAACCAAAAGCTCATTCTTTGGGAAGATCAATAAAATTGACAACCCCCTCGCTAAACTACCAAAGAAAAAATTAGAGAAGATGAAAATAAACACAATCAGAAACGAAAGGGGGGAAATTACTAATGACCACACAGAAATAAAAAGAATCAGAAGAGGATATTATGAGAAACTGTGTGCCAGAAACCAGAAAACCTAGATGAAGTGGACAAATTTCTAGAAACACATAACTACCTACACTGATGCTACAAGAAATACAAGAACTTAACAAACAAATCACAATTTAGGAGATTGAATCCATCATCAAAAATCTCCCAGCAAAGGAAAGTTCAAGACCAGATGGCTTCACAGGTTTATTCTACCAAGCATTTCAAAAAGAATTAACACATATCTTGTTAAGCACTTCCAAAAAATTGAAGATGAGAGAAAATTATCCAACACGTTTTATGAAGCCAATATCACCCTATACCAAAGCCATATAAACATTCCACAGGAAAAGAAAATTACAGACCAATGTTTCTAATGAACATAGACGCAAAAATTCTCAGCAAAATACTTGCAAATCGAATCCAACAGCATATCAAAAGACTTACACATCATGAAGATGTGGGCTTTATTCCTGGTATGCAAAGTTGGTTCGACATAAGAAAATCAATCAATGTAATACACCACATTATCAAATTGAAGGAAAAGAAACACATGACCATCTCAATAGATGCAGAAAAATCATTTGACAAAATCCAATATCCTTTTTGGATAAAAATACTCAAAAGATAGGAATAAAAGGAAAATTCCTCAATATGATAAAAGGCATATACAAGAAAATCCACAGCCAACATCATACTCAATGGGGAAAGGTTGAAAGCTTTCCCTCTAAGATCGGGAACAAGGCAAGAATGCCAATCGTCAACATTGTTATTCAACATTGTGCTAGAAATTCTAGCTAGGGCCATTAGAAAAGACAAAAAAATTTAAAGGAATCCAAATAGGAAAAGAGGAAGTAAAACTCTCACTCTTTGTGCATGACATGGTCTTGTACTTAGAAAATACTGAAGTATCCACGACAAAGCTACTTGAACTAATAAATGAATTCAGCGAAGTGGCAGGATACAAGATCAACACACAAAAATTGGTAATGTTTTGTACACTACTACTGAACAAGCTGAGGAGGAAATCAGGAGGAAAATTCCATTTCAATAGCATCAAAAAGACTCAAATACCTAGGAGTTAATTTAACCGAGGAAGTAGAGGACCTATATGCAGAAAACTACAAAACAGTGCTGTAAGAAATGAAAAAAGACGTAAACAAATGGAAAGACATTCCGTGTACATGGATTGGAAGAATAGATACCGTGAAGATGTAAATTTTGCCCAAACTGATTTACAGATTCCATGCAATACCAATCAAAATCTCAATAGCTTACTTTACAGAATTAAAGAAGACAATTACCAAATTCATCTGGAAGGTGAAGTACACCCGAATAGCCAAAAGCAATCTCAAAAAGAAGGGCAATGTGGGAGGAATTTCACTGCCTGACCCTGAAACATATTACAAAGTGACAATGGTCAAAACAGGATGGTACTGGCATAAAGATGGACACATGGAACAGTGGAATAGAATTG
>JAKSZT010035219.1:187993-210775 GCA_026826555.1 Tolypeutes matacus | reverse complement strand
CCCCCCCCCCTTATTTTTGGATGTTAGCATTGTTGTAACTGTTATACAGAAAGCAAAATATAGCAACTAAACATTGTCAATGATTTACAGAATAGTTTACAATTTAGATGATACAGATTAATAATTTTGATGATATTTACCATGTCCTGTGTCCATTACTGTAAGGTAATGAAAAACCTTCCCCATGACCACCAAACACCGCATTAGAACTTGACTGTTCCCTTCCCCCCAGCCCCCCAGGGCCCAATGATACCACCCTATCCCGACCCATGGAATGTCAAGATTCACAGTTACATGCCCTGGGAATTTGAACCTGCACTTCCTAATCCACCCACCCGCCAGTACTGCACCACCAAACCCAGGAACACCACCACTCATCTGCCCCATCCCCCAACATGCAACCACACTCTATCCCTTTACCATAGATTATGTCCATATGGGTGATGGCTCAAAGCCTGCTCTTCTCTTACTCTCTCTTGTTAACCTATCTTTCAGACAATGGTTCTCAGAGACTGCTCACTTTCCTCAGTTCAGATCAGTGAGTTCATATACTGTTCATCCTTCAATGCCTGGCTTGCTTCACTCAACATGAGGTCTTCAAGATTCATGCACGTTATTCCATGTGTTAGCACTTTGTTTCTTCTTACAGCTGAGTAATATTCCATTGTATGTATGTACCACATTTTGCTTATCCATTTGTCTGTTGATGGGCACCGCGGCTGATTCCAACTTTTGGCAATGGTGAACAATGCCGTTATGAACATTGGTGTGCATATATCTGTTTGTGTCTTTGCTTTCAGTTCTTCTGGGTATATACCCAGCAGTGGAATTGCTGGATCATACGGAAGATCTATTGTTAGTTTTCGGAGGAACCGCAAAACTGTCCTCCACAGTGGCTGGACGATACAGCAGTCCCACCAGCAGTGGATGAGGGTTCCTATTCCTCCACATCCTCTCCAACATCTAGTGTCTCTTGTTTTTTTAATAGCTGCCATTCTAATGGGTGTAAGATGGTATCTCATTGTAGTTTTTTTTTTTTTTTTTAAAGATTTTTTATTTATTTATTCATTTATCCCCCCCTTGCTGCTTGTGCTCGCTAGGTCAGCTAACCACGCCATGCGGGTGGGCTTGCCTTCACCAGGAGGCCCCATGAACCGAACCCTGGGCCTCCCATATGGTAAACGGGAGCCCTACTGATTGAGCCACAGCCGCTTCCCCTCATTGTAGATTTGATTTGCATTTCCCTGATAGCAAGCGATGCTGAGCATTTTTTCATGTGCTTTTTAGCCATTTGTATTTCTTCCTTGGAGAAGTGTCTTTTCAGGTCACTTGTCCATTTTTTAAATGGGTTGTTTGTCCTTTTATTTTCAAGGTGTAGGATTTCTTTATATATGCAGGATATTAGGCTCCTATCAGATATATGGTTGCCAAATATTTTCTCCCATTGGGTAGGCTGCCTTTTTATTTTCTTAATAACATCCTTAGAGGTGCAGAAGTTTTAAATTTTGATGAGATCCCATTTATCTATTTTTTCCCTTGCTGCTCATGCTTTGGCTGTGAAGTTCATGAAATAATTTCCTATTACAAGTTCCTGTAGATGCTCCCCTACATAATCTTCCAAGGTCTTTATGGTTTTGGCTCTTATATTTAGATCTTTGATCCAACTTGAGTTGATTTTTGTATAAGGTATGAGATGGTATTTTCTCTCATTCTTTTGGATATGGATATCCAGTTCTCCAAGCACCACTTGTTAAAGAGGCCATTCTCTCCCAACTGAGTGGGCTTCGTGGCCTTATCAAATATCAGATGACTATATGCGAGGATCTATATCAGAACTCTCAATCCGGTTCCATTGGTCAGTAGGTCTATCCTTGTGCCAATACCATGCAGTTTTGAACACTGTAGCTTTGTAGTATGTTTTAAAGTCAGGTAGTGTGATACCTCCAACTTCATTTTTCTTTTTCAATATGTCTTTGGCAATTCGGGGCCTCTTGCCACTCCAAATATATTTTGTGGTTAGTTTTTCCAGTTCCTTAAAAAATATAGTGTTGAATTTTATTGGGATTGCATTAAATCTGTAGATTAGTTTGGGTAGGATAGACATCTTGATGATGTTTAGCCTTCCTATCCATGAGCAGGGAATATTTTTCCATTTATTTAAGTCTTCTTTGATTTCCTTTAACAGTGTTGTGTAGTTTTCTGTATATAATTCCTTTACATCTTTAGTTAAATTTTTTCTTAAGTATTTGATTCTTTTATTTACTATTGTAAATGGTATTTTTTTCCTGATTTCCTCCTCAGTTTGCTTGTTATGGGTGTACAGAAATGCTAGTGATTTTTGAGCATTGATCTTATAGCCTGCAACATTATTGAACTCCTTTATAAGTTCTAGAGAAGCCTTGTTGTAGATTTCTCAGGGCTTTCTATGTATAGGATCATGTCATCTGCAAATAATGAAATTTTACTTCTTTTCCAATCTGGATGCCTTTTATGTCCTTTTCTTGTCTCAGTGCTCATGCAAGTACTTCTAAGACAATGTTAAATAGGAGTGGTGATAGTGGGCATCCTTGTCTTGTTCCCGATCTCAAGGGAAGGCGTTTAGGATTTCACAGTTGAAAATGATGTTAGCTTTGGGTTTTTCATATATACCCTTTATCATTTTCAGAAAGTTTCTGTCTATTCCTATCTTTTGTAGTGTTTTTATGAGGAAAGAGTGCTGTATTTTGTCAAATGCTTTTTCTGCATCTATAGAGATGATCATGTGGTTTTTTTCTTTCAATCTGTTTATGTGATGTATTACATTGATTGATTTTCTTATATTGAACCATCCTTGCATACCCGGGATGAAACCCACTTGGTCATGGTGTATAATCCTTTTGATATGTTGTGGAATGCGATTACCAAGTATATTGTTAAGGATTTTAGCATCTAGGTTCATTAGAGAAATTGGTCTGTAATTTTCCTTTCTTGTGGTATCTTTATTTGGTTTGGTATTAGGGTAATGTTGGCATCATAGAATGAGTTAGGCAATATTCCTTCTACTTCTATTTTTTGGAAGAGCTTATGTAGAATTGGTGTTAGTTCTTTCCGGAATGTTTGGTAGAATTCAGCTCTGAAGCCATCTGGTCCTGGACTTTTCTTGGTTGGGAGGTTTTTGATGACTGAGTCTATCTCTTTACTTGTAATTGGACTGTTGAGTTCCTCAGTTTCTTCGTTCATCAATGTCGGCTGTTTGTGGGTTTCTAGAAACTTGTCCATATCCTCTAAGTTGTCATTCTTGTTGGCATATAATTTTTCAAAGTATCCTCTTATGATACTCTTTATTTCTGTGGGGTCAGTAGTGATATCACCTTGCTTATTCCTTATTTTATGTATTTGCATCTGTTCTCTCTTTTTCTTTGTTAGTCTGGCTAAGAGTTTGTCAATTTTATTGATATTCTCGAAGAACCAACTTTTGGTTTTGTTTATTGTTTCTAGTGCTTTCTTATTCTCTATTTCATTTAGTTCTGTTCTAATCTTTGTTATTTCCTTCTTTCTACTTCCTTTAGGTTTAGTTTGTTGTTGTTTTTCCAATTCCTCCAAGTGTGCAGTTAGGTCTTCAATTTTAGCTCTTTCTTCCTTTTTTAATATATGAATTTATGGCTATGAACTTCCCTCTCAGGACTGCTTTTGCTGCATCCCATAGGTTTTGATATGTTGTGTTGTCGTTTTCATTAGTTTCAAGGTAGTTACTGATTTCTTTTGAGATTTCCTCTTTGACCCACTGTTTGTCTAAGAGTGTGTTGTTTAACTTCCATATCCTTGTGCCTAACCTGTTTCTCTGGCCCTTAGTGATTTCCAACTTCATTCCATTATGGTCAGAGAAATCACTTTGTATAATCTCAATCTTTCTGAATTCATTGAGTGTTGTTCTGTGGCCTAGTATGTGGTCTATTTTGGAGTATGCTCCATGTGCTCGCGAGAAGAATGTAAATCCCGTTGTATTTGGGTGTAGTGTTCTCTATATGTCTATTAAGTCCAGTTGTTCTAATGTATTGTTGAGTGCCTTAGTTTCTTTATTGATTCTCTGTCTAGATGTTCTGTCTAATGATGATAGTGGTGTGTTGAAGTCCCCTGCTATAATTGTAGAGGCATTTATTTCTCCTCTTAGTTTTTCCAGAGTTTGCCGCACGTATTTTGAGGCATCCCGGTTAGGTGCGTAAATGTTGATGATTGTTCTCTCTTCTTGAGAGATTACTCCTTTTACTAATATGTAGTGTCCATCTTTGTCTCTTACAATAGTTTTGCATTTAAAGTCTATTTTGTCTGATATTAGAATAGCTACTCCTGGCCTTTTTTGGCTATTGTTAGCTTGTAAAATGGTTTTCCAGCCATTCACTTTCAGCCTCCTTGAATCCCTGGGTTGAAGGTAGGTTTCTTGTAGACAGCATATAGATGGATCATATTTTCTTATCCATTCTGCCAATCTGTGTCTCTTGATTGTTGAATTTAATCCATTAACATTCAGTGTTATTACTCGCAATGAATTTCTTACTTCAGCCATTTTTTCTTTGGATTAATGTATGTCATATGATGTTTTGTTTCTCTTTTTGTCTTTTCAGGTGTTTTTAAACTCTCCTCCAATTCTCTCTCCCTTGTTTTCTCCTTTCAACTTGTAGAGATTCCTTTAGTATTTCTTTTTTTTTTTTTATTATGGGTAAAAATCAAAATTCTCACAATACATACAAACATTTGCAAAATGATATATAAATATATATGCATATATGTGTATTTTCTTACAAAAATGTTATTTATATATATATATATACATATATTTTAAGAGGTGTTTAGATTACCCAAAATATTACACAGAACCCACTGAGATTCCCATGTTGCCCACCTCCCACACCTCCTGGCCACTTGACACTTTTGGGGTAGGGAGGGGATGAGCAGTTGAAATACAGGGGCTTCTTTGGGAGTTGGAGGTTGTCCTGAATACTGTTGTGGCAACGGATGTAGGCTATTTTAAATCAGCATACACCACTCACAACTGAGTGGGAGAGAGTGTGGTCTACAGTGTGAACTGTGGTCTATGGTTGGTGGCAAGGCTCCAGGATGTGTAAGTCGTTTAGTATTTCTTGAAGTGCTGGTTTTTTATTGACATACTCTCTTAATTTCTGTTTATCTGTGAATATTTTGAACTCTCCATCATTTTTGAATGCCAGTGTTGCTGGATAGAGAATTCGTGGCTGGAAGTTTTTTTCTTTTAGTATTTTGACTATGTCATACCACTGTCTTCTTGCCTCCATGGTTTCAGCTGAGAAATCAGCACTTAATATTATTGTGCTTCCCTTGTATGCGATGGTTCTCTTTTCTCTTGCTGCCTTGAGTATTTTCTCTTTGTCTTGAGCATTGGACATTTTGACAAGTATATGTCTTGGAGTTGGCCTGTTGGGATTTATACTATTTGGGGTGCGCTGTGCTTCCTGGATCTGCACAATCATCTCTCTCAATAGGGTTGGGATGTTTTTAGCCATTATTTCCTTCAACACTCCTTCTGTTCCCTTTCCCTTCTCTTCTCCCTCTGGGATACCCATAATTCGTATGTTTGTGCGTTTTGTGTTATTGGTTAATTCCCTGAGTCCCTGCTGGATTTTTTCTATCTTTTTGTCTATCTGTTCTACTATCTGTTCGATTTTAGCTGTATTGTCTTCCATATCACTAATTCTTTCCTCTGCCTGTTCAAATCTGCTGTTATATGAATCCAGCATCTTTTTGATTTCTTGGATTGTGCCATTGTTCACCATCATATCCATTACCTTTTTAGGCATGTTTGCAATTTCTTCAGTATGTTCTCCCAGTGTCTTCTTTATATCCTTAATCTCTTTCTTCACTTCTTTAAGTTGATCCATGATATTTGTTTGAATAGCTTTGATTAGTTGTTTGATGTTCTGCATCACTTCCTGGTTTTTATTTTGTTCATTTGAATGGTCCATGTTTTCCTGTTTCTCAGAGTCATTTGTATTTTTTTGTTGCCCTCTGTTCATCATATTATCTTGATGGATTTGTCAGTTGATTACTTTTCTCTATGCTCTAGAGTTTTATTTAGCTGGTGGTTCTGCATGTGAGTTAAGTTTTCTCTTTGGCCCTTTTTCTTCTTATTTTATTTCCTTGCTTCTTTCTATGTTCCCTTGAAGGCAAAAGATGAGGGCCAGAGGAATCAAAAGATGTAAGGAAGGCAGAAGGATAATAGTAATATTGATAAATGTTAGAAGAGGGGCCAAATGAGACTTAATGAGATGAATATTTAACTTGTGTAGGCAGTGTAGAGTAATAGGAAAAAAAAGTGGAGTTCCTACAATGGACTGGGAAAACAAATGGAGGAATATATATATATAGTGATTTAGAAGGCTGGAATTATGAGGAGGGAGAGAAATAGTAAAGAAAGGGCTGAAAGGAAAAAGTTAATATTAATTTTAAAAAAAGAAGAAAACAAAATAGATGGAATAGAAATTGACACCTTTACATTGTGGGCCTATGAAAAAAATGTAGACAGCGAGTAGGAAATTACTGAATAAGAAGCACAGCACAGAAGCGACAAGATAGCAGCACCTAATTTAAAAAAAAGAAAGAAAAAAGAGAGGGGGGAGGAAAGAGGAAAGAAAAGCAAGAGACCAGAAATAAATAGAGGAAAACCAAAGATCCACACAGGCAAGCAGTCAAACAGAGCTAAGGAGGGTCAATGATTCCCCTAGGGTCCACGTGGATCCTCTCTGCCTGCTTGTGTTTATCAATCAATTTCCCTGCAGGGTTCTATATGCAGGTCCTGAAACAGCTTTTAGCTATTAAACTAAATTAAAAAGAACTTATTTTTCATTTATTGAAGTGACCTTTTCACTTTTTTTTTTTTTTTTTTGGCAAAATACAGGACCCAAAATAATTCCTCCTCTAGACCAACTCCCTTATGGAAGGGATCCTAGCTGGGCTCATGGAAATTAATCAAGCATGTCCCACTTCCTGGACTCCCCAGGGTAGCTGTAGCTCTGATGTTAGTCAGTGCAGAGTACTAAAGACAGCCCACTCCGCCCCTTCTGGAGCCGAGCACCAGCATCACCAGGTTGCTATGTAAATCAGTTTGACTGCAGATTCGCCTCTCCTCTCAGCCTGATGCTACTTCAGGTCAGCTTATCTGCTCCCCAAAGCTATGGGGCAGTCCAGGCAGCCAGATCGATGGCAAAAAAAAAAAAAAAAATTCCCTTCCCTGTACTCCAACAGAACCCGCCCTCTTTTGGATAGTGTCCCCTCTTCCTGGCTCCGCGGCGGCCCAGGGCTTATCCCTGGGTAGCTAGGCAAATCAACTCCCTCCCCCGAACAGAATCACCCCTCCCCTCCACCGGGTACTGATTCGATCTGGCTGTTCTGTTCACCCAAGCTCCAAGGGGCTCCAGGCAGTCAAATCCCCAGAAAATAAAACTTTCTCACCCCGCTCTCGGCTCCAACTGGCCGTTTTATTTTTTTTCTCCCTAACCGCGGGGCTCAGCCGTCTGTGCCAACCACCACTGGCAGGCTTAAAACTCACAAATCTCTACTGTTCCGTCCACACGGTTGATCCGCACAGATAGTTTTCCCAAGCTTCTCATTCTACGCGTGCACAGCGCAGACCCTCGGGTAGGACCCCATCCACAATCCACCTTGCTCTGGGAGCTTGCAGTGTGTGCCCTCCTACACTAACGCCATCTTGGCCCCTTTACTGACAAAGTACCATTTTGATTGTGTTCTGCCTTTCTATTAAATTGCTAGTCACATCAGTGATATCCAAAATATACACCTTGATCAATTTCCACAACAAGAAAATCTATACAACATATGCTGTTTTCATACAATTAGGTAAATTATGTAGATTAAATTAAGAAAAATAGATTTCATCTTTTAATTCTGTCATTGTTTTAAAAGTATTCAAACATAACCTCCATATCTTTCCCATAAACATTAATATTTTTTGGTTTTTGGTTGAACTCAGCAAAAATGATAATTCTCAAATGCAATCTTGAGAGGAAAACTAACTGCATACAAAAACATACCCTAATAGAATTCAAAGAAAGCTTAAGGAAGCATTAAAATACAATATTGTTTTGTAATATGTGCATATTAGGTAAAATAAAATAAAGAACTGAAGCAAGGCTTCATATAAGGAATCAATAGATTGATCTGGAACCTGGAAGTCCATGTGGACACCAATACCCCCAAGATGGCTGCTGGAAGACCCTCATAAGATTTCTGCCACCCAGCATGAGATTTCCAGAGATTCCCAGGAGAAGCCCCTGATATTCTCTAGGGGCCTTATAATTGGGTCCTCCTAGGGGATTGATGGGTGGGATAATCAATCAAAACAGCAAACACCTGGGACTCCTCCCATGCCATTAACAAAGGGGTAGAAAAATTAATGGTTTAGAAGCAGGTGCAAAGGTCAAATCCCTCCTGATCTTGGCTCCCCCAATCTCAGGCCTCATGGCTTCTGTGTCTTGCTCTCACCATGTCACCCCTGCATGGAACAACATGCAAGTAAAACCTGACCACTTATAATCTATAATGGGGAATTGTAATCCATAAATCAACCCTCTTTATCACTCTTCAGCTCCTTACTCTCTACTGGCAACCCATGGTCTGTTATTTTCTCCCATTTCTCTTCCCTCTCTACCTTAATAAATTACTGGCCTAAGTAACCTGATGTGCTCTGAAATTCATTTCTGCAGGATAAATCAAGAACCTAGATTAAATCTAGTAACTGAATCAAGTGTCATGGAAGTATATTCCTTGGAATGAGCTTAAGACCAGAGTGTTGTATGTGGTGGGTTTAAATTCTGTTTTTAAATATTTTGCTGAAGAAAATAAGAATCCATATATTAACTAATTTATAGTTGAGCCAAAGTTTTCTCCTTTTTTTGTCCCATCTTTAGCCATCTTAGTTCAGGTGGGAGCATTTGTTGCTGATAGTTAATAAGCTTTGGAATTAGCTCAGAAAGCCCCACCTGCCAGCTACTTGTTGACCATTACTTGTTTGAGTGCTAATTTGTTCATAGCTCTTCAATTACATCCCTTGGGGTTTGTTTCTTTCTTTGACATTTATCCCAAAACATGCTCTTTAATAAAGGACAAAATGCCCAAAGCAGAGGGTCTGTTACTCAGTCAAAACAACTTGTGCACAATTTCATATTGAAATCTCTGGTGTACAAGGGTGAGATAGACAGGTTTCATACATGTCCTTCATGAGTTCATTTTCTAAGGCTGAAAGTCATCAAGCATAATGAGTATGAGTACTACATATTTTGATTGAGGGAGCATGGATATTATATTAAACCCAGGATATACACCAGTGCTAGACTTGAATTCAAGAAGGATTCAAAATTTTTGATGCTAAAGACAATATCTGAAAGGAAGTGGTGTTGGATTAGTGGACTACATGGGCAAGCTACTAATATAATAGAACTTATGAATTCCAAATGATGGAGGAAAGGAACTCACATCTCAGACCCTGTAATGAGTATATAAAAACATTATCTGTAAATAAATAAACTATCCAATATCACCACTGCAGATGTCTGCTCTTCTCCACGGTCTACCACTCAAGATAAAGCAAGGACTCGGTTCCCTTGGGTATAAACTCACAAAGAAACAATGCAATTCTTTCCACCACTCAATAACCAGCATGTAGCTGGTTTCTGGGTGAAAGTGGTCCTTGGCAATTGTCTCCAACTGTCTCCCAAAAGAGGCAGAGTCTCTGGGTCCTGGAACTTTCTGTGAGAGAGAGCACATCAGATACATACCTGAGATCCTATTTTGGCAAGAAATAGGAAGACAGAGGTCATAAAAGCTAATATTAAGGCGCATCTGGGTTTGAATGGATCTAGCTCTTCATGCCAGAAACTTTGTACCCAACCATTCCCAGGTAGCTGTTGGGAGGGATATGTTGGTGTAACTGATTCCATTTTATAGGAGGACATGGATGAGGAGGATGATTAGTCAGCTGTCCTGAGAGCCCTTCATGGAGGTCTTGTCTGTTGAGGGCTATCTAGTAAGGGGACTCAAGGAGATGAATTCACTTGCTTGGCTATCAAGCACCAGAGAACTTGGAACCCTGGTAATCAGGCACCAAAATTCCACAGACAGCCCCTTACCCAGCTCACTTTGCTGGGCTGCTTGAGTAAGCAAGATATTTTCCTGTGGCGTTCATTGGTCTGGAAGTCTGACCTCAGGAATACAGGGAATGAGAACTTATTTAATCCATGTAGACATTGGCCCAGTCCTCAACCATGAAACCACTGTCTGATGGCCAAGTGGTTCTCACATGTAACATTGTATGGTTCAGTGTCATCTAATTCAGTTCTTACCACCACTTTCATCCTACCAAGTGAAACCCAAATGCTCCCTTATTTCAATGAGTGAGAGGCATGAGGAAAAGAACCACCTTCAGCAAGAGCATCTTGTCAGGGCCTGGAAAGCTGCTGCAACTTTTGCATTCACATCTCAGGACATGTGTGGCTTGTGGGAATGCAAGTGGTGGTGGATACAACTGGCATTCTAAATGTTAGTCCTGGGCCAAAAATCTATCATCTCCATTTCAATTGGACTGGAGGTGTATACAGATATCTGTCTGTGCCTGATTTGGGTCACAAAGGTTGCATGGGGTGCTCACTCTATAGTGAAACTAGGCAGCCTCCTGACAACTCCTGCCTGACTGCTGAGCACTGTATTTTCAGAGCTTCACGCAGGAGTTTGGCAAGGAAGAGCTCAAGGATTCCTGTCAGTGCTGCATCAAGGTAAAAACATGTGGCATCGCCACACCAGGGCCCTGAGAAAGCTGGGGAAGGCTGGATCCTATGTGGCACCTTCCACTGAAGCCCTCCCTTGGCTTTGTCATTTGTGTGGCCCACAGACCCACTCCCAAAGACTTCTGAGTTTCCATAAATTACTCACCCCATCACTCTGGGAAGCCCTGTCCTAGGCCAAGTGGAAAGTCACTTTTCACACATTTGTAAGAGCATTTGAAAAGAAATGCCAATTGCTTTCATTTCCATTGAAGCTAAAATTACCTTTGCATACTGTTGCTTTTTTCTGTCACTTCCTGTACCCAGATGTTCCCTAGAGCAGGTGACAGGACTGTCTTTCACACCTTCTCTAAACCATACATATCTTCATGTCTGTAGAATGGTGTTATCTCTTAAGGAAAGGGGCTCACTTTATGACATGAAGGGACTCATTTCCCTTGAACTTTCCCTTGAACTTTCAAGGCCAGGAGTTTTAACGCAGAATGGCCTATCAGTGCAGGCACAAGAATCCCACATCTTTTTCTACTGAGCCTTATAATGGAGAACTTCAGCTTGTACACATTCAATATTCCATGAAGAAGCCTTATTAATAGGTGTCTGAGAATTGTGTGTATCAAGTACAGGCAAAAAGAGGAATCTTCAATCTTACATATAATATAAATACATAGATAAATTTCAGGTAATTAATGGGTGTTTTGGTCTGAGTATGCCTGGAAGAAGGGATTGTCCAAACACTCCTAGTGTTCTTAGAATCTTAGTATTAAAATAAGCTTCATCATGTATTATCTATGAACCCAGGGCATGTTACCATTCACTTAATATTTTCATTTAAAAAATTTCAGTGATATTTTAACCAATTCATTTATTTTTTCAATGATAAACTAATGTGATATATGTGGCATTCTTTGAACTAAGCTTGACACATAGTGTTGAATTCATATTGATTTTGTTATCATTATGTTTTCTGGTCAAGAAACTCTTTCTGAGGCCATGATTTGACAACTCATTTCCTCAATATGAGAAAAAGGAAGATTCAACATTTAATCAAATTAGAAAAATCCATTTGAGAATTGATCAATATTATGGGAAAGTTTAAATAGTGATGTAAACAAACCAAACCTAGATAATAGGACAATATGGAAAGACTGAGGGTAATTGCTAAAAAAAATTTTAATTTTCTAAATAGTACCAAACTTTTGCAAGTTAGCTAATTATCACATGAAAGAGCAAATCTAACAAGAGAAAGAGCCTCAGAAACTATATTGAGAAATCATTAATATTTAATTGAAAATTTTAAATCTTCAATTTTGAAATAGTAGAATTTGTTATTTAAATACAAGAGAATTATTACAAGAATATGTTATAATTTAAGCAAGGTGATCCACAAAATACTCTCAAAATTTAGAATTAAAACATGAAAATAATTTTGATAAAATGTAAAAAGAAAGACAAAATTTAAGTAATTGTCCACTAAAGATCACTGAAAAAGAAAATAGTATACATAATTTTTTAGAGAAAATTTCTTCTTTTTTAAATTTAATTTTTAAATTCTTTTTTAAGAAAGATACTTAGATTACATAAATGTTACACAAAAAAATATAGTAATTCCCATACACCCCACCTCCCACATATCCCACAACCTCCCAAATAAACATCCTTCATTAGTGTGGCACATTTTTTTTTTTTTTTTTTTTTAAAGATTTTATTTTTATTTATTCATTTATCCCCCCCTTGCTGCTTGTGCTCGCTGAGTCAGCTAACCACGCCGTGCGGGCGGGCTTGCCTTCACCAGGAGGCCCCGGGAACCGAACCCGGGGCCTCCCATATGGTAAACGGGAGCCCTACTGATTGAGCCACAGCCGCTTCCCTAGTGTGGCACATTAATTGCAATTGATAAACACATCCTGGGACTTTGCCATTAAGCTTGGGCCATAGTTCACATTGAAGACAACACTCTCTCCAACACAGTTCTGCATGTCATATGATGATATAAAATGGCCTATATCTGTCATTGCAATGTCACTCAGGACAATTCCCCAGTTCCAAAAAAGCTCCTGTATTACAACTGTTTTTCCCTCTCCCTGCCCCCAGAGCCTCCAGTGGCCACTGGCTCTGCCTCAATGTTATAATTTCTTCCATTGCTTGAATCACAATATGTCTATAGTAGAATACCACTAAGTCCACTCTAGTCCATAGCTCTTCCCCCCAGCCTAGGAGTCAGGGATGGTGATGTCCACTCCAACTCCAATTGAGAGGGGGCTTATATCCCATGGGGAAGATGGATGGGATTATCCTGCCTGCAGCTACAGACTCTCTCCATTCCCTGGGATGGCCATTGTCCATCATCATCTCCACACCAGTTGTCCTGGGTGAGTCCAATGAGCTGTAGAGTAGGAGTTGCTGCTCCACCAAGGTTCTGGGCCCAGCTGGCACATGGGCAGCTGAAATACTCATGTCTCTGGATGTACACCTACAAACTCCAGCACCAACTATAGGTTTGAATAGAAGGGACAGATGAGCCATGTGCAGGGAAGACATAGTTGAGTCCAACTCTGTCACTCTCAGGAGCACAAACTCCAAAGTAAGGCACACTGGCAAGGCACCAAACTCCAGAGCTATCCACCTTGACATAGGACCTGGGATTCTCCAGAGCCCTCAGGAGGTCCACTATTTGGGTTGATATCTACTTTGGAATTCTATGAGACCCTACTGAGATGCACATAAGCGATACCTCTGGGATGATCTCCCGACACATTTTGAAGTCTCTTAGCCATATAAACTCATTTGTCTTTACCTTTTCCCCCTTCTTTTCAAGGCCTTTTTCCAGTTGCATTGCCAGTTGGTGTCTGGTAGCAATCTCTCAGTGCCAGGGAGGCTCGTCCTTGGGTCCCACGCTGGGAGGAAGGTAATGCATTCATATGCTGAATTTGGCTTACAGAAAGGCCACATTTGAGCAACAAGAAGGCTCTCAGGAGGCAACTCGTAGGCACCCAACAACAGTAGGCTAAGTTGCAATTTCAAGAACAAAGACTCGTAAGGCTAGTCATCAATATCAAGGGCCCATCAGTGGATCATCCTTCCTCACCAATCATTGCCCCTGCACTTGGGGGACTATTGCTGCTCCCTTAGAGAATGTGGCCCAGCTCTCCAGGATGGGAATTCAGTATTCTCTCATTTATTGAGTGATTTTCCACCCACTGTGACAATGCCCCATGAACATTAGAACATTTTTATATACCTTATATTTATGCTCAGGAGAACTTCATCCATGCATCCCCCATCCAGACACCCCATACCCCATACCAATGATCCTCCCCTGCCCTAGTAGAAACCCTTATTCAAATATGAAGACATTACATTAACTGAATAAAATTAATAGGAAAATGAAATAATAATGATAAGTTAAAATATAAGAGATAAAATACATAAAATTTTTTTAAAAACTAAAAATTAAATTAAATTAAAAGATTTGGATATTTAAAAAATGAAAAACATAAAAAATTTTTTTTTTATCTTTTGCCTTTCATCACTGTAATATCTGGTGTCCAGTCTGTACCATGGCACCTTCCCCCTCTCAGTCCCCAGTGTCTCAATATTTTACATTTTTTCAAAGAAGTTTTAGGTCACAACAAAGTCACTAACAGAATACAAGAGACTCTCATATACCCAACATCCTCCCCCTTTTCTCCCCCCCCATATTAATACCTTTTTACAAATGGATGGTAGCATTGTTATAACTGATATACAAATAGTGAAACATAGCTATTAAACATTGTCAATGATTTACACTATGGTTTACATTTTAGACCATATGATTTTACAAATTTTGATTATATTTACCATGCCCTGTGTCCATCAGTGTATGGTAATGAAGAACATTTCCACTGACCAATAAATACCCCCTGTTTGATCTATTCTATTCCACCCACCCTATACTCCTAGGGACCACGATGACCCCTGGCTTGACTCATTGGATGAAAAGATTCATAGATATATGCAACAAGAGCTCTTGACACAATGGTTTGTCCTCCCCTATTAGGAACCACCCTTGCCCTTGAGAGACTCCTACCTGTCTATTTCTGAACAAATTGGTCCTCCAAAAGATGGGAGTCCAGCTCCTTCCTGCTCATTATGTGGGTATCCACCTACTGATACAACACATTATGACAGAATGAACACTCACATACTCCCTAGAAGCCTGCTACAGGTGTGCCCTGTCCCAAATGCCCCCCAACCAACACCCTAAACCAGTGACCCTTCCTTGTCATATTGCCATAAGAGCATTCCCTCCTCTGTATTTTCAACCTCATACTCACAAATCCCCAGTGTTCACCTGGTCCCTCTCCCAACCCTCCCAATCTACCCAACTGTCAACCCTGCACCACCTGACACAATATTATCACTACCCTCCTGTACTATCCTTTCAATATGCAACTACCCTCTATCACTCTACCATAGGTTACATCCGTATGGGTGATGGCTCACAGCTTTCTGTTCTCTTTCTATTTCTTGTAAACCTATATTACAGAAAATAGCTCTCTGAGACTGCTCAAATTCCTAAATTCATATCAGTGAGATCATGTAGTGTTCTTCCTTCAATGTCTGGCTTGCTTCATTCAACATAAGGTCTTCAAGATTCATCCATGTTATCCTGTGGGTTAGCACTTTATTCCTTCTTACAGCTGAGTAATATTCAATTGCATGCATGTACCAAATTTTGTTTATCCATTCATCTGTTGATGGGCACCTGGGTTTATTCCAACTTTTGGCAATATAAACAATGCCACTATGAACAATGGTGTACATATATCTGTTCGTGTCTTGGTTTTCAATTTTTCAGGGTATATACCCAGGAGTGGAATCCCTGGATCATATGGAAGTCCTATAGTTTGTTTTTTGAGGAACTGCCAAACTATCCTCCATAGTGACTGGACCATTCTACAATCCCACCAGTTGTAGATGAGGGTTCCATTCCTCCATATCCTCTCCAACACTTATATTCTGCTGTTTTTTTAAAGCCACCATTCTAATGGGTGTAAGATGGTATCTCATTGTAGTTTTGATTTGCATTTCCCTAATGTAATGGCTGGTGATGTTGAGCTTTTTTTCATGTGCTTATTAGCCATTTGCACTTCTTCCTCAAAGAAGTATCTTTTCATGTTGCTTGTCCATTTTTAAAATAGGTTATTTGTCTTTATTTTCGAGGTGTAGGATTTCTTTATATATGCAGGATATTAGGCTCCTATCAGATATATGGTTGCCAAATATTTTCTCCTATTGGGTAGGCTGCCTTTTTACTTTCTTGAAAATGCCCCTTGAGGTGCAGAAGTTTTTAATTTTGAGAATTTTCCTTTCTCATTCTTCTGGATATGGATATCCAGTTCTCCAAGCACCATTTGCTGAAGAGGCCATTCTTTCCCAACTGAGTGGGCTTGGTGGCCTTGTTGAATATCAGACGACTGTATATGAGAAGATCTATATAGGAACTCTCAGTTCACTTCAATTGGATCAATATGTCTATCCTTGTGCCAATATAATGCACTTTTGACCAATGTAGCTTTGTAGTGTTTTAAAGTCAGGTAGTGTGATACCTCCAACATCATTTTTCGCTTTCAATATGTCTTTGACTATTCGGGGTCTCTTACCTTTCCAAATAAGTTTTGTAGTTAGTTTTTCCAGTTCATTAAAAAATATAGTGTTGATTTTTATTGGGATTTCATTAAATCTGTAAATTAGTTTGGATAGGATAGACATCTTGATAGTCTTCCTGTCCATGAACAAGGAATATTCTTCCATTTATTTAATTCTTTGTTGAATTCCTTTAACAGTGTTGTGTAATTTTCTGTATATAAGTCCTTTACATCTTTAGTTAAATTTATTCCTGGGTATTTGATTCTTTTAGTTACTATTGTAAATGGTATTTTTTTCTTGATTTCCTGTTCAGCTTTCTCGTTATTGGTGTACAGAAATGCTACTGGTTTTTGAGCATTGATATTATGGCCCGCAACTTGACTGAACTCCTTTATAAGTTCTAGATTCTTTGTTGTATATTATTCAGGGATTTCTACGTATAGGATCATGTCATCTGCAAATAGTGAAATTTTTACTTCTTGCTTTCCATTTTGGATGCTTTTAAATCTTTTACTTGCCTCAGTGCTCCAGCAAGTACTTCTAATACAATGTTAAATAGGAGTGGTGATAATGAGCATCCTTTTCTTTTTCCCAATCTTACAGGAAAAGCTTTTAGGATTTCCCCATTAAAGATGATGTTGGTTTTGGGTTTTTCATATATGCCCTTTATCAAGTTCAGAAAGTTTCCTTCTATTCCTATATTTTGCATTGTTTTTATCAGGAAAGGGTTTGGTATATGTTGAATGTTTTTTCTGCATCTATAGATATGATCATGAGATTTTTTTTCTTTCAATCTGTTTATGCAGTGTATTACATTGATTGATTTTCTTATGTTTAGCCATCCTTGCATATCCAGAATGAATCCCACTTGGTCATGGTGTATAATTCATTTGATATGTTGTTGATTGTGATTAGCAAGTATTTTGTTGAGGATTTCAGCATCTAGGTTCATTAGAGAAATTGGTCTCTAATTTTCCTTTTTTGTGGCATCTTTGTTTGGCTTTGGTATTAGGGTAATCCTGACATCATAGAATGAGTTAAGCAATGTTCCTTTTACTTCTATTTTTTGGGAAGAACTTAAACAGGATTGGTGTTAGCTCTTTCCAGAATGTTTGGTAGAATTCACCTGTGAAACTGTCTGGTCCTGGGCTTTTCTTAGTTGGGAGGTTTTGTTGACTGAATCAATCTCCTTACTTGTAATTGGACTGTTTAGTTCATCAATTTCTTCTTCCATCAATGTAGGCTGCTTGTGAGTTTCTAGGAATTTGTCCATTTCTTCTAAATTATCATTATTGTTGGCATATAATTTTTCAAAATATCCTCTTATGATACTCTTTGTTTCTGTGCGGTCAGTGGTGATATCCCCTTCCTCATTGATTATTTTGTCTATTTGCATCTGCTATCTCTTTTTTTTTTTTTTGTTAGTCTGGCTAAGGGTTTGTCAATTTTATTGATGTTCACAAAGAACCAACTTTTGGTTTTGTGTATTTTTCTAGTGCTTTCTTATATTCTATTTCATTCAGTTCTGTGCTAATCTTTGTTATTTCCTTTGTTCTGCTTCCTTTGGGGTTAGTTTGTTGTTGTTTTTCCAATTCCTCCAAGTATGCAGTTAGGTCTTCAATTTTAACTCTTTCTTCTTTTTTGAAATATAAATTTATGGCTATGAATTTCTGTCTCAATACAGCTTTGGCTTCATCCCATAGGTTTTGATATGTTGTGCTGTCATTTTCATTTGTTTCAATGTAGTTACTGATTTCTTTTGAGATTTCCTCCTTGACCCACTGTTTGTCTGAGAGTGTGTTGTTTACCTAGCATATCTTTGTGCCTAATCTGGTTCTCTAGCCCTTAGTGACTTCCAATTCCATTCCATTTTGGTCAGAGAAATTACTTTGTGTAATCTCAATCTTACTGAATTCATTGAGGGTTGTTCTGTGGCCTAGCATGTGGTCTATCTTTGAGTATGAACCATATGCACTTGAGAAGAATGTACATCCTGCTGTATTTGGGTGTAGCATTCTGTATATATCTATTAGCTCCAGATCCTCTAATGTATTATTCAGTGTCTTTATTTCTTTATTGAATCTCTGTTGAGAAGTTCTGTCTAATGGTGATAATGATGTATTAAAGTCCCCCACTAAAATTGTAGAGGCATTCATGTCTCTAATTAGTCTTTCCAGTGTTTGCCTCATGTATTTTGAGGCATCTGGATTAGGTGCATAAATGTTTATGATTGTTCTTTCTTCTTGAAAGATTACTCCTTCTATTAATATATAGTGTCCATCTTTGTCTCTTACAATAGTTTTGCATTTAAAGTCTATTTTGTCTGATATTAGTATAGCTATTCCCACCATCTTTTGTTGTTGCTGTTTATTTATTTATTTTTTTATATTTTAAAAGATGCTTAGATTACATAAATGTTACACAAAAATTACAGGGATTCCCATGTTCCCCACCTCCCACATGTCCTATAACCTCCCACATAAACATCTTTCATTAGTGTGGCACATCACTTGCAATGGATATTCACATCCTGGGGCTTTTCCACTAAGCATGGACCATAGTTCACATTGTAGACCACACTCTCTCCCACACTGTTCTGCATGTTGTATGTTGATGTAAAATGGTCTATATCTGTCTTTGTAATGTCACTCAGGATAATTCCCAAGCCCCAAAAAAGAACCTGTATTACAACTGTTTTTCCCTCTCCCTGCCCCCAGAGCATCCAGTGGCCACTTGTTTCACCTCAATGTTATAATTTCTTCCATTGCTTGAATCACAATATGTCTACAATAGAATACCAGTAAGTCCACTGTAGGCCATATCTCTTCCCCCAATCCTGAAGAGTCTGAGATGGTGATGTCCACTCCACCTCCAAGTGAGAGGGGAATTATATCCCATGGATAAGATGGATGGGATTATTCTGCCTGCTACTGCAGACTCTCTTGATTTCCTGGGATGTCCATTATCAATTATCATCTCCTTACCATGTAACTGGGGTGAGTCCATTGAGCTGTAGAGTAGGAGTTGCAGCACAAGTGAGATTCCAGGCACAGCTGGCACATGGGCAGGCCAAAGACTCCAGTCTCTGGAAGTACACCTACAAACTCCAGCAGCACTTATAGGTTTGAATAGAAGGGACTGATGAACCATGTGCAGGGAGGACTTATTTGAGTCCAACTCTGTCATTCTCAGGAGCACAGATTCCAAAGCATAGCCCTCTGATAAGGCATCAATCTCTAAAGCTATCTCCTTTTATATAGGACCTGGGTGTCTCCAGAGCCCTCAGGAGCCCTTCTGCATGGGGTGATATCCACTTTAGTATTCTATGAGATCCTACTGAGGTGTGAATAAGCATTACCTCAGGGAAGACCTCCCGACTCTCTTTGAAGTCTCTTAGCCACATGAACTCATTTGTCTTTACCTTTTCGCCCTTTTATTCAAGGTCTTTTTCCAGTCATATTGCCAGTTGGCACTTGGTATTAATCCCTCATTGCAAGGGAGGCTCATCCCTGGTAGTCATGTCCCACACTGGGGAGAAGGTAATGCATTCACATGCTGAGTTTGGCTTAGAGAGAGGCCACATTTGAGCAATAAGGATACTCTCAGGTGGCAACCCTTAGGCACCCTGTAACAGTAGTCTGTTTCAATTACAAGAGCAAAGACTTGTAAGGCTAGTCATCAATAACAAGAGCCCATTAGTGGACCATCCTCCTTTATCAGACACTGCCCCTGCACTCAGGGGACTGTTGCTGCTCCCTTGGAGAATGTGGCAGACCTCTCCAGGCTGGGAATTCAGTATTCTCTCATTTATTGGGTGATTCTCCATCCCCTGTGACCATGCACCACCCCTTGATCATTTGAACAATTTTTTATATATTTCATGTATATCCAGGTGATCTTCTTCCCATGGAAACCCCATCCCAGACACCCCCCCCAATGATCCTCTCTTGTCCCCGTTGTAACCCTTCTATGATCTAAACCTAACTTGAAGATGAAGCCCATATAATAGCCAAATACAATTAATAGGAAAATGAAGTAATAATGATGTTTAAATGTAAGAGATAAAACACATGGAAACTTAAAAAAAACACTAAAAATAAAATTAAATTAAAGGATTGGGATATTCAAAAAATGGGAAAAAAACAGAAAATTTTTTTTTAATTTTAAATTATTTTTCCTTTTATCACTGCATTATCGGGTGTCCAGTCTGTACCATGGCACCTTCCCCCTCTCACTCCCCAGTGTCTCCCAAATTTTCATTTAATTTTCAAAGTTTTAGGTCACAGCAAAGGCACACACAGAATACTAGAGACTCTCATATATCTAACCTCCTCCCCTTTTCTTCACCCCATATTAAAACCTTTTTGTATGTGGATGGTAGCATTGTTATAACTGTTATACAGGTAGTGAAACATAGCTACTAAACATTGTCAATGGTTTACAGAATAGTTTACAATTTATATGGTACAGTTTAATAATTTTTTATTATATTTACCATGTCCTTGATCCATCAGTGTAAGGTAATGAAAAACATTTCCCTTGACCACTAAATACCCCCTGTTTGATCTTTTCTGTTCTTTTCTCCCCATCCCCCTGGGGCACATGACACCCCCCTGTCTTGACTCATTGGATGACAAGATTCATAGTTACATGCAACAAGAGGTCTTGACATGCTGATTGTCCTCCCCTATTAGGATCCACCCTTGCTCCTAAGAGGCACCCACTTGTCTGTTTCTGGGTAAATCAGTCCTCTCAAAGATGGGGGTACATCTCCTTCCCACTCACCATGTGAGTCTCTACTGCCCGACACAACACATTATGACAGGATGAACTTTCACACACTCCAAGGAAGCCTAATCCAGATGCACCCCATCCTGTATGCCCCCCCAACCTACACCCTAAACCAGTGAAACTACCTTGTCATATTGCCATAAGAGCATTCCCACTCCTGCACTTTCAACCTCATACCCACAAATCCTGTGTTCACCTGGTCCCTCTCCCATCTCTCCTCCCAGTATCCTGAGTATTCTAACCTGCCCTTCCTAATCTACTAACCTGTCAACCCTGCACCACCAAACCCAGTAATATCGCTACACACCTGTCCTATCCTTCAATATGCAACTATACTCTATCACTTTACCATAGATTATGTCCATATGGGTGCTGGCTCACAACCTTCTCTTCTCTTTCTCTCCCTTATTAACCTATCTTTCTGACAACGGTTCTCAGAGACTGCTCACTTTCCTCAATTCAAATCAGTGAGGTCATGTACTGTTCATCATTTAATGCCTGGCTTGCCCACCCTTTTTTGTTTGCTGTTTGCTTGTAAAATTGTTTTCCAGCCATTCACTTTCAGCCTCCTTGAATCCCTGGGTCTAAGGTGGGTTTCATGTAGATAACATATAGATGGTTCATGTTTCCTTATCCATTTTGCCAATCTGTGTCTCTTGACTGGTGAGTTTAATCCATTAACATTCAGTGTTATTACTCTCAAGGAATTTCTTATATCAGCAACATTTTCTTTGGGTTTATGTATGTTGTATGTTGTTTTTATTTCTCCTTTTGACTTTTTAGCTGTTCTTATACTCCCCTGCAACTCTCTCTCTCCTGTTTTTTCCTTTCAACATGTAGAACTTCCTTTAGTATTTCTTGAAGGGCAAGATTTTTATTGACATACTCTCTTAATTTTTGTTTATTTGTGAACATTTTGAACTCTCTATTATTTTTGAATGCCAGCTTTGCTGATAGAGAATTCATGGCTGGAAGTTTTTTTCTTTAAGTACCTTGACTATATCATACCACTCTCTTCTTGCTTCCATTGGCTCCGATGAGAAATCAGCAGTTAATCTTATTAAACTTCCTTTGTATGTTTTGGTTCTCTTTTCTCTTGCTGCCTATTTTCTCTTTGTCTTGAGCTTTAGACATTTTGACAAGTATATGTTTTGGAGTAGTCCTTTTGGGATTTATACTGTTTGCAGTTGCTGCATGTCCTGGACATGTACATCCATCTGCCTTAATAGGGTTGGGAAGTTTTCAGGCATTATTTACTTCAATACTCACTCTGTTCCCTCTCCCTTCTCTTCTCCCTCTGGGATGACTATAATGTGTATGTTTGTGCATTCTGTGTTGTCATCTAAATCCCTAAGTCCCTGTTGGATTTTTTCTTTCTTTTTATCTATCTATTCTACTATAGACCATTCACACACTAATTCTTTCTGTCTTCCACATCACTAATTCTTTCTTCTGCCTGTTCAAATCTGCTGTTATGTGATTCTAGTGCCTTTTTTATTTCTATGATTGTGCCATGCATCACCATAATATCCTTTATCTTTTTATGTATGTTTAC
>JAKSZT010035219.1:133973-178991 GCA_026826555.1 Tolypeutes matacus | reverse complement strand
ATATCATTTTGCAAATGTTTGTATGTATTGTGAGAATTTTGATTTTTACCCATAATAAAAAAAAAAAAATAAAAAAATAAAAATAAAATAATAAATAAAAAAAAAAAAAAGAAAAAAAAAAGAATGTATGGAATAACACAAAGTTCTTTAAAAAAAAAAACCTATCAGCTTGGAGTCATGTGTCTGTCAAAGCATTCTTTCAAAAATGAGTGCAAAATGAAGACCTTCCAAGATAACAAAAGCATATATACTATTCCTAGCAGGCCCTACTTTCAAGAAACACTAATGGAACTTCTTCAGGCTGATAAGTCACCCCAATAGAAATTAAAATCCACATAAATAAAAAGCACTAATGATGACAAGATTATACTTTTATATGACAGCCTAAGTGTACATTTTCTCCTTTCTTATCTAATTTTAAAAAGTAATTCCCTAAAATAATACATATATAATATCTTTTGGGCCCTATAAGGTGTAGAAATACAATATATTACAACATATTTGTCATAAAATGCACAAGGAAGTGTAGTGTGAGAAATCTCTATTTGACTAAGAACATGAGTACAGAGGGTAATGCAATACCTGTAACAATGCAATGTTGGTTTGATATCATTAATAGATGTTATATATATTTATACATGTACATATATATTTCTTTTCTCTTAAAATGACACATCCATTCAATGAATTCTTTTTTTTTTCTTTCTCTCTTGGTTCTAACTCTTCTTTGTTTAGAGTATATCCTGCAGTAGCTTCATGAAAGAGTGACTAGGTGCAGAATGCTGAAAAATGCACACATCTGACACTGTCATTCATCTATTCTCACACATTCTGATCATTTGCCTGAATAAAAAACCTAGAAGATAAATATTTTTTCTCAGAATTTAAAAATCTATCTTTAAGAAATTTTTGATACTGACAACTCTGATGCATTCTCTTATATGTGCCTATGTATGTGATATATATCTTTTTGTCATGGAGGTATTTGAATCTTCTCTTTGTATGAAGGGTTGTGAAATCAGACAATAATATATCTGTATCGGGAAGCGGCTGTGGCTCAATCAGTAGGGCTCCCGTTTACCATATGGGAGGCCCTGGGTTCAGTTCCCAGGACCTCCTGGTGAAGGCAAGCCCGCCCGCACGGCGTGGTTAGCTGACCCAGCGAGCACAAGCAGCAAGGGGGGGATAAATGAATAAATAAATAAAAATCTTAAAAAAATAATAATAATAATATATCTGTATGAGTTTTCATCAGATTTTTCTCACTAGTGTTCATGACACCATTGATTGATTTGAATTTCAACTTATGGGTCTGTTGACTGTGCCATATTCACAACAGAGATGTACTACGAGATAGGCTGCTTATTCTATTTTTTTAGATTTATTTATTTTTTATAAGCTTCTTTTTTTAAAGATTGTTTTTATTTATTTATTCCTCCCTCCCCCTCATTGTTGGTTTTGCACTTGCTGTCTGCTCTCTGTGTCCATTTGCTGTGTGTTCTTCTGAGTCTGCTTGTCTTCTCTTTAGGCAGCACAGGGAACCGATCCTGGGCCCTCTCAGAGCGGGAGAGAGGTGCTCAATCTCTTGTGCCACCTCAGCTCCCTGGTCTGCTGCATCTCTTATTGTCTCTCCTCTATCCCTCTTCTGTTGCATGATCTTGCTGTGTCAGCTCTCTGCCCAGGCCGGCACTCCTGCATGGGCCAGCAATCCTGTATGGGCTAGCACTCCTCTGGGCACCAGCTTGCCTTCACCTGAAAGCCCTGGGAATTGAACCCTGGACCTTCTTTGTGATAAATGTGAGCCCAGTCACTTGAGCCACATCTGCTCCCCAGGCTGCATACTCTTAAAGTGGAGATTAAGGTCTCGTATCTGGGGTGGACTTGGGAGTGTTGGGTAATGCTTTTTTTTTTTCTGGTAATGCTCTTTCTATCTATATATTATATATTTGCCTAATTAGGTCACCCATCTTTGTCTGTTGTGCTTAATCTCCTGTAGGGATTCATGTCACAGAGACGCTACTTAGTAAGATTGATTGTGTTGGTTTGAGACAACTACCTGACAGGGAAAGTGGAATAGGGGCAACTTCAGGCTACAAACCATCCATTAATTAACCCACATAGTTACTGAATCTGGGCCATGACAGCATATCTCCTATGTTTTTTCATAACCCAGGGATCTTGAGTCCTTGGTTTACCTCAAGTGGTAGCCTGTGAGAAAGCACTGGCACCATTGGTGTGCCATTGAATGTCATGTTTATTTCCATAAAATCTGCATTTATCTGCTATCTGCAGATTTTGAGATATGAATTCCATCATTTCAAATCTGGTAGGCCATAAGATCTACTGCATTAGTGACTTGACAATGTAATCCCTTATCTGTTGAACAATGTACATCAAAATCTAGCATTTATTTCATTCAGATCCTGGCTTAGGTGTTAATAATTTGGAAGCTTTCTTTGAATACTTAGGTCCGACAGTGATGCTAACTCTAGACTCACAAAAATGTCTGTGTTTCTGCCATCAAAGTAGGAAACATTAACTCATAATAACAAATTTTCTGTTGATATGCCCTCTCCCAGACATAACTCCTGAGGAATAGATATCGGTATATCTCTCATCTTTCACACAAGTTTTTGACAAAAGGAGCAGCCAAGAATTTTATTGGCTGGATTACAGGTACTCTAATTTACCCATTTTTAATGAAGAAAGAAACTACCCCTGAATTAGTTGAAGAGATATAAAATGTCAGTGTTCAATCAAGCAATGCTGAGGGAGTAGTTTGGGTGTAGATGGTGTCATTTTGAGTCAGTTTCAAGGCCAATGAACTAATAGTCAGCAATATTTACTGAGTCAAACCATTACATAGAACACTAAACCAAGATTGTTGAAAATGGCACAAAAAGAGGGAAAGGATTACCAAAATGGTTTAAGGTTGTGAATACTGAGGCATGTTTATTTTCAGATTCAAGAGCTCTTAAAACTGAATTTAACCAATAGTAATCACAGTGACTTTTCACCAAGAAGGAATTTTCTCTAGAAAAGTATGTATATTATATTTTGTTCCATGATCCTTAGTGGACCATTACATAAATTTAGAGTCTTTCCTTTTACATTTTATCAAAATTATTTTCATGTTTTAATTCAAAATTATGATAATATTTCATGGATCACCTTGCTTAAATTATGACATCTACCCTTGTAAAAATTCTCTTGCATTTAAATAAAGAATTCAGATTTTCCAATATTGAAGATTAAATTTATCAATTAAATATTAGTAACTACTCAATATAGTTTCTGAGGCTCTTGCTCTTGTTAGATTTCTTCTTTCTTTTAATAATTAGCTAACTTGCAAAAGTTTGATACTATTTAGAAAATTGTAAGAATTTAAAGCAATTCCCCTCAGTCTTTCCAGATTGTCCTATTATCTAGGTTTAGTCTATTTATATCACCATTAAACTATTCCATAATATTGATCAATTTTCAAATGGATTTTTCTAATTTGGTTAAATGTTGAATCTTCTTGTTTCTCATATTGAGGAAATGAGTTGTCAAATCATGGCCTGAGAAGGAATTTCTTGACCAGAAAACATAATGATAACAAAATCAATATGAAATCAACACTACGTGTCAAACTTAGTTCAAAGAATGCCACGTAGATCACCTTAATTTATCATTCAAAAAATAAATGAGTTGGTATAATGCAGGAGTGTCAAGCCTAGGAAGGCTGACCAAATACTTTTGGTAATCTAAAGAAATCACATGGAAGGCCAGCAGCAGGAATGCCATTTATTTTCTCAAATGTTCTAATGACAGGCAGTTAGGTAGCTACCATGCCATACAGCAGGTAAACAAAGATTATATAGGGCTAGACAGCACAAAGAGGGGGTCTAGCTAATGCATAGAGCAGCTTGAAGGTACACATAGCCTAGTAGATGTTTAACAGTGAGTGCAGACATGCAGGGGGATTATGTGAGTTCCCAGTATAGTGAGGGGCAGCACATGTGCAGGTTAATGATTACTATGCCTAGCGTCCTGTGTGTACTGTACAGAACTTTTCAGGATGGATTTCTGGCCAGTTCCACCCCCACCCTTTCCAGCAATATACACAAATAAATAATGGGAGACAGAAGAAGGTATTTCTGTCTTTACACTCCACCCCAATGCCCTTTCCACCTTCCATTCTATGTGTAAATCTTCTGAGATACTACCTGAGCAGTTAGGGCATTGGAACATTGCATTCAGATTTTACAATATCACTGTGACAGACAACAGAATAATATGGGTAACATATACACAATATTGAACATTAGTGTTTGACAGTAAAATTACACAATCTGGGTGTAACCATTCCATTTTATAGATTTCCTCTTGTTGTTTTATAAAGACAGGGGTAACATGATTTAGGGTGAAAGATGGCCATTGGATTTCAGTCTTAAAGGAAAAGTCTTTTTTAATAGGCAACATTTTTATTAGTAGATAAAGTACCAGATAGGGGGGGTTTATGAGGAGGTTTCTAGTGCTATGCATTTTGCCCTTCTAAGTTCTCTGAGTTTTCTTTAGTGACATTAAAAACTAGTTTAGGCACAAGAAGAGTCCACATAAATATACAAAAGGTTCTAGCAGAGATAGGAGACCTTGGGTTATTAATAAAAATTCTTATTGGCATTTGTTGTATAAACTATGGTTTTATAACAATGTTTTGGGTGATCCCTATTTCCCATGGACTTAATATTCCCCACCAGTGAGGCAGCATAGGCCAGTACCATGGCTAAATGACCTAATTTTTCCAGTGTGTATAGTTTGAGACAAAGGCAACAATAAATTATTATTATTTCCTCTTTTGGCCTGTAGGGTGGCTGGTACTCTAACTCATAATCTCAATGCCTGCATTGGTCCTGCTGTTAGCATCTTAACTGGAGCTGGGGCCACAGCCCACAGTGCTAAATTTAAACTTAGTCCATCACTGTAAAGATTTCTTATTACCTTTTATCTGTTTCATTAAAAGGTCATTCATCTATAGTCTAAGACTGCATGAGGTGACTGGTAAATAGACTTCTTGGTCACTGACAATTTGGGCTGGCATTCCATATAGGGCACTTACATTTTCTAGGCAGCAAATAGTAGCTAGCTGGTTACAAGCATTTCATGGCAGTGTCTGCAAAAATGAAAGCATACCTTGCCCATCCTGAGAATGGGTGGGGACTCATGCAATCCACTTGCCATCATGCTACTGAAGTCTGTGCTTGGCCAATATGTCTCATCCAGTGTTGCAGTTTTCAGAGTAAGCACAATGGACACTTGTGGGTGATGTACACAAGCTGTTGGCAAGTAACAGGCAGTTGGAACTGCTGCCACAGAGTCTGGGGGCCACGATGTCTGCTTTTCCTATGGAGTCACACTGCTGCTTCTTCAGTCTCAATGATATGGCTCTGGATCTTCCTAAGGGCATCTGCCTCAACATTCCCAAGATGGGTGTTAGAGGAATGGGTGGGGACATGATACACAGTTACTTATCACTGCTGGCAGGCATGCCAGATGCCATTTCACAGATCTCTTCCACACAGAGGGCAGCCCATGACAGTCCATTGTTTTAGCACCTACAATTCACCCCTGGATGGGGATGGCAGTCTTCAGGGTGACTGGACACTATTGGGTTAAGAATTTCATTAGCAAGAAAGCTTGGTATGCTGCACATAGTTGTTTCTCTAAGGGGCTATATTGTGCCTTGGCCCCTTCCCACAATTGTGACTAAAACCCAAGGGGTATTTGTTTAGACTGTTGCCTTTGTCACAAACCCCACCCAAAGCCAATATTGGTGCTGGCCACACCCAATTCACAGTATGTGTTACTTGAGGCTGTTTTATTGCCCTCTTTACTTTTTTTAAAACATCCTGCGGGGGGGGGGGGGTTCAGATTTCAATGCACAACCTTTCCTGATTAACACATACAATGGTTTTAATATCTGAACTAAATGAAGGATGAAGTGTCTTCGATACCCCTACAACCCTAGAAAGGCCATTAGTTGTTTTTGAGTTTGTGGTGTGGGAGAACATTGTACTTTAACAACACTCAAGAGTTTGACAGAACAGTAAGGATCTTGCAGCTTATTCCAATTGTTTGCCCATTCCAGGCTCTTAAGATAAGATGCCATTGTCTCTGATGCTTACTTTAATTCTGAAAGAAAAAAAAAGTGGCTAACATAATATTATCAATATAATTAAATAGGGTTACAGCCACAGCTTTCTTCCACGCAGCCAGATCCTTTGTCACAAGGCCAGGACAGATGGTTGGATTGTGCGCATAGCCTTGGGGAAGCACTGTAAAAGTAAATTGTTGGCCTTCTCACAGGAAGGTGAATACAGGCTGTCTTGACTTACCAAGGAGACACTAAAGAAGGCTTTAGCAAGTTCTAAAACAAAGTGATAGAGACACATCTGGATACTAATTTCTGGCAACAATCTAGCAACATTTGGGACTGTTGCATACAGCAGTGGTATTACTTTAATTTGTGAAAATCTACTGTTACGCACCACCCCACAGCAGCTCCCAATGGCCACCATATTTCTGTAGCCATAGAGTTGCTTCTTTAGCAGAAGTGGGGCAAATCAGATGAATATTAGCCAAAATATCCACCTCTTGATTTCCAGGCAAAGAGACTGTTTCTGTGACACATACCATTTTTAAAAAATAATTAAAACCATGATTATAACATTATACTTTTATCTAATATTATGCAGAAACATTGTTAAATTTCCTGGAATTTTATACAATCTTTAAGTATTCATATGGATATTTTGCTCATACAACTTTGATTAACAGAGGGTTAAAAAAACCCTTTTAATTTTATAACAGTTTCTAAACATTTTTATCCAACTTATAACATATCAGATGAACTCAATCATCTCATTACTTTACTTTTCATTTTTACACCTTTACCATGATTACATTAATTAAGAGGTATTTTATTTTAGCAGTACAGGAAAACTACTTTCTCCATTATTTTATGAAAATCTAAAATTCCCAATGGAATCAAGATTATCTTTTCCCTACCACCACTTTAATATGCAGATTGAGGTGGTCTCTGACAGGTTTTCCTGGTATTAAATTACCTTTTGTTATCATCATCCAGTTTCTATTTAATAATAGCTTCCTAGAATTAACCATTTACATTGTAATCTTTCAGTTTGGAAAATGCTTTTGCAAACTTCCCATAACCATCTATAACCACATAGACTGATTACTTCATCTTAAGGCAAATTTCACCTTCACAGTACACATTATCTTACTTAATGCTACCTTCTACAATACCTCCTACAACTTGCCATATGCATTCAAGATTTGTCCTACAAACTTCCATTCTGAAATATGTAACCAGCCATCTTACCTTTTGACAAAACATACTCCCTTAAATAAACTTATTAAATTTTAATCAACATTTCCACAAAAGTTTTAATTCTTTCGATATCCATTTAACTCTCACATCCTTCATTCCATTTTGTCAAGAAAAAATAAACTATTCATTTTAATTTAGTCAAAAACAAGTTTTTTCAAAAATGGGTTTGTAATAATTTTATTAGTCAAAACTTACAATTTTCATCATTTCAAAGATTTAACACATATAATGTTAATTTATTTTATTAGTGTCCATACTCATTTAATAATATAAGTGTTTATTTAATTTTTTGCCCATTTGAATAGGGCTTTTTAAGTATTTTCATTTGTCAATTCTATATTACCATCTGGATGTACCGAAATATACACTGAGAAAACAGATAAACTCAAAGAGTTAAGATACACAAACAGAAACATAAAGCTCACTAATTTGACTTATAATTCTTACTCCTTTGGTATGGTTATCTCTAAGTTCTCCATCATTTCACATCTCTGATTTTACTGCTCTTAAGTTCCCTTCTGGAATCCACATTGTCTGTAATATGCAAGCTCATTCTTGGAAACATTTTTATTAGCAATCAGCAACTTGTTAGGAATGCTTGAGCAGTATAAATGCGGTTAAGCACTAAATTAGCATTTTACACAGACATTCAGATGACTGTTGTATCCACCACCACTTGCATTTCCTCCAGCCACCCATTACCTGATGTGTGAACACAAAATATGCAACACAGTTCCAAACCCTGACAAGAAGCACTTGTCCAAAACTATCCTTTCCCTCATGCCTCCCACACACTGAAATAAGGGGTATTTGGGGTACCTTTGGTAGGATGAAAGGGGTGGCATGATCTGCATTGTATGGTCCTGGGCCACACAATATTACCTTCGGGCAATCACTTGGCCACCAGCTAATGGTTTCATCGTTGAGGATGAAGCCATATCTACATGGATGAAAAAACTTCTCATTCCCAGTATTCCTGAGGTCAGGACTTCCAGACCTTTGAATGCAGCAGGAAAATATCTTGCTTGCTCAAGCATCCCAGATAGGTGAGCTGGGTAGAGGGCTGTGGAATCTTGATGCCTGGTTACCAGGGTTCCAACTTCTGTGGTGCTCTATATCCAAGCAAAAGAAGTCAGTTCAATGAGTCCACATACTTGACAGCCCTCAACCGATAAGACTTCAATGAAAGACCCCCAGAACTACTGACTACTCATCCTCCCAACCATATCCTTCTATTAACTCCAGTCAGATACACCAATAAATTCTGCTCCACAGCTACCTGGGAATGGCTGGGTACATACAAAGCCTCTGGCATGAAGAGATAGAGCTGCATTCAAACCCAGCTACTCCTTAATATTAGTTTTGTGACCCTTGTCTTCTCATGTCTTGCCAAAACAAGATTTCAAGTATGTATCTGATGAGTCATCTCACACAGACAGAATCAGAACCCAGAGACTCTGCCTGTTGAGGGAGACAATTGTAGAAAACAAGGGGCAGGAAGTGGACAGGATGGGAAGAATTGTCAAGGACACCTTCCACCCAGAAACCACCCACTAGTCCACATAGTTATTGAGTGAGGGAGAAGATTGCATTGCTTCTTTGTGAGTTTATATCCAAGGGAACTTTGAGTACTGCTCTCTCTTGAGTGGTAGCCTGTGGATAAAAGCAGACATTGCAGTGGTGATATTGTATGGCTTATTTATTTCCAAACAATGTGTTTATCTGCTCATGGCAGGATCTGAGACATGAATCTCTTTAGTCCACCTTTGGGAAGTCATAAGTTATATTATGTTAGTAATTTGCCTATGTAGTCCACTAATCCTGGGATACCTTAAGCAAAATTCAAAACCCCTTCCTTTCACATATTGTCTTTGGTATCAAAAATTTGTATCCTTCTTGAATTCAAGTCTAGCATTGGCATATAACCTGGGTTTAACAAAATATCCATGCTTCCTCCATCAGAATATGTAGTACTCATACTCATTTTGCTTGACCACCTTCACCCATAGACAATGAACTCCAGAAGAACAAGTATGAGACCTGTCTATCTCACCCATGTGTATTAGACAGCCATAGGGGTGCTGATGTAAAATACCAGAAATCTATTGGTCTTTATAAAGGGTATTTATTTGGGGGAGAAGCTTACAGTTACCAGGCCATAAAGCATAAGTTTCTTCCTTCACCAAAGTCTGTTGCTACATGTTGGAGCAAGACCACTACCGACATTTGCCAGGGCTCAGGCTTCTTGAGTTCCTCCCTTCCAAGGATTCCATTTCTCTCTGGGCTTAGCTCCTCTGTTTCCTCCACCAGACCAGCTGTAGACTATGAGGCTTTCTAGGCTTTGCCTCTTCCACAGGGCCAGCTGTGAACTGTCAGTTGCATGTCTTGTCTCTTTTTTCTCAGGGGCCTTCTGTCCTTCCTTATCAAAACTGCTCCAACTCTGTCCTTTGCCATGCCTTTTTATCTTTGAGCTCTCACCCACCAAGGGATGGGGCTCAACCCCTACTGACGTGGCCCAGTCAATGCCCTAATCATAACTTAATCATGCCCAGATTAACAGACCAGTTTACAAGCATAATCCAATATCTATTTTTGGAAATTATAACTATATCAAACTGCCAAACTACTACACCCAAGTATACCAGAGATTACAGTATGAAATTGCTCACAAGTTGTTTTGATTGAATAAAAGACCTTCAGCTTTGGGCATTTTGTTCTTTATAAAAGACCTTGTTTGGGGATAAATATTAAAGAAACAAACCCTAAGGGAAGTAATTGAAGAGCTATGAAGAAGTCAGCACTCAATCATGGTATGGTCAGCAAGTAGTTGGGAGGTAGGGCTTCCTGAGATAATTCCAAAGCTCATTAACTATCCAGCAAACAATTTTCTCTCCTGAACTGGGATGGTTGAAGAAGGAACAAAAAAATGAAGAAAAGGTTGACTCAACTCTTCAAATTAGTTAATATATGGACTCATATTTTCTTCAGCAAAATATTTAAAAACAAAATTAAACCCACCACATACATCACCCTGGTTATCTTGGTCTTAAGCTCATTCCAAGGAATAGACTTCCATGATACTTTGTTCTTTCATTTTTACCTAATATGCACATATTATGAATTAATAATAAAATTTAAATATTTCTTAATCTGTCTTTGAATTCTATCAGGGTATGTATTTTTATGCCTTTAGTTTTCCTGTCAAGATTGCATTTGGGAATTATCATTTTTTGCTGAGTTCATTCAAAAACCAAAAAAATAGTCATGTATCTGACAAAGATATGAAAGTTACTTTTGAATACTTTTAAAACAATGACTGAATTAAAGGATTAAATTAACTTTTCTTAATTTCATTTACATTATTTACCTAATTAGGTGAAACAATTGTGTGAAAATGGCATATGATGAATAGATTTTTCTTTGTTGTGGAAATTGGTCAGGGTGTATATTTTGGGTATTACTGATGAGACTAGCAATTTAATAGAAATGCAGAACACACTCAAAATGGTATTTTGGCTAAAGAGCAAGAAATCTTGAGTTTCTGAGTGGGGCAAGAGCACACAATAGCTTCAACGTATATGGTAGTGGAGGCAAGAACCGCAATGAGTTTTCAGCAGGGGAGACAGAGCTCTTCTATTTGTTAAATTAGTGTTTTATGAGATAATTGTTTAATCTTGCAGGAACATGGGTTCAGGACATAAATGGCAGGTAAGTTTATTGTGAAATGGAATTTCTCTGGATTTATAACTCATGTGTAAGGGCAAAGGGAAATTTGTCACATTTTAACAATCCAGGGTTTGTGTTTTTTGTTTTTTTTTTTCCTAAGCTAATTTCATAGGTAAATCGGGCAATAAAAGAATACATAAACAAACAAATAAATATTTAATGACAAAGTATATTATAAACCTGAAATTGGTAGAGTTCTAATTAAGGGAAAATTTAAATGGAAGTTTAGAAAAAGGAAGTCTGCTGAATTGACATTTAATATGTAATTAAAGGAAAATGAGTATGTGACAAGAATGTGTGAGAAGATGGGAGGAGGAATCAAAGATGCTATCTCTGTGTGGAGATAACAGCAATGCTCTTTGTTGTTTGCAATGTTCTGAGAGACTGTATCAAAGATACATCCCTGGATACTTAGTGGGGGCAATAACTTCTTATAGGAAGCTCCAGGAAGAATATTTTCTACTAGTATGGGGGAAAGTAATTGCTTCAGTCTGAGATAGAGTAGATTTACATGACTGTGATGTACATTAGCAGAGTTCAAAGCTTAGAAATAAAACCCAGACAAGAGATTTGAACACTGTTTGTATAGGAGAGAAATGGGGGGCAATGAAAGCAATTAAGAAATGTGTGAGATTTCAAGGCAGCATATAGGAAAAAAAGAGAGATGAGGGACTCGGATTTAGTTTTGTAACGTCCCTGGGCAGCCTGGAAAACACATGTCTGCCTTCACCTGCAGAGGGAGACTTGGAAAGGTTTTCCTGAGACAATCCCAGCACCATGGGAGTGGTGTTCAGGCGCGGGAGGACCTTTCCCTCTCATTCCTGAGAGATATCTGTAGATGCATGGCGCTGGACCAGAACTCCCCAGTCCCCTTGCTCCTTGACCTCTGTGTACCCAATTGTTGGAAGGGCCTCGGGAAAATCTTCCAAGTGCCTCTCCATAGGAGCAGACCTGCCAGGGCTCCTGACTGTCTTCAAACTATCTAGTCCCTTCTCCCCTGTGCCTCTGCAAAGAAGTCAACAAACAGTACTATTGGAACAATTCAAAACTAAATCCTGGCCCAATCTCCCATTTTCTACATGCTGTATTGGAAATCTGAAGCATTTCTTTAATTGCTTCATATTTCTTCTTTGCTCTCTTACACTGACATCGTGGAAAACTCTTCTCTGGATTTATTTCTGAATTTTATAGTCTAGTTAGCTGTACTATAGGCATCTAATTTGAAGGAAACTTTTGTAGATCCAAAACATTTCCATCACCCAGAATATCAAAACTGTGTTGCAAATAAGCATTAAAACCCTGTTTCTACTCTCATCTCTGCCCCTGGAAGCCCATATTCTTATTTCTGATCCTCTGAATTTGCTTACTCTAATGTTTTCATATATGTGAGCTCATACAATATTTGTCCTTTTGGGCCTGGCTTATATTGCTCAACCTGACGTCTTCAAAGATCATGTTACAGTATTTGTCAGACTCATTTTAATTTATAACTAATTAACATTCCACTGTATATATATAAAATCCCTTTATTTCTTTATCCATTTGTCCATTGACAGACACTTGTATTGCTTCCACCTTTTGGCAACAGTGAGTAACAGCTCTATGAACATCGGTGCACAACATATGTTTGAGTTCCTGCTTTTAGTTCTTTTGGATATATGCTTGTGGTGTCATGTGTTAATGGTAATACTTTACTTAAATTCTAAGGAACTGCCAAACTGATTTCCATAACAGCTCTACTATTTTACATTCCCACCCACAGTGTTGAAGAGTTCCTATTTTTCCAAATCCTTTCCAAGACTTGTTATTTCTTTTAATAGTAGCAATCCTTGGGGCATGAATAGGTATTTCACTGTGGTTTTGATTTGATTGTCCCTAATGGCTAATGTTGTTTGACATCTTCAAATGAGCTTATTGGTCATATTTTAAATATATTTTGGAGAAATGTCACTTAAAGCCTTTTTCGTTTTAAATTGGTTGTTTTCTTGGTTTTGAGTTGTAGGTGTTCTTCATATATTCTTCATGTATGCAGTTTCCAAAATTTTTTCCAATTCTATAGAATGTCTTTCCACTTTCTTGATAATGTGCTTTGGTGCACAAAAATATTTAATTTTATGCAGTTCAGCTGGTCTATTTTCTCTTTTGTTGCCATGATTTTATGGTTAATTCTAAGAAACCACTGCTTAATACAGGACCTGAAGAGGCTTTCCAGGTTTCTACTGGGAGTTTTACACTTTTTTGGTTCTTAATATTTATGTCTTTGATGCATTGTCAGTTAATTTGTGTATATGATATGAAATAGAGGTCTCCTTTCTTTTTTTATGTTTATTTTTATGATTTTGTACTTTTATGTTATTTTTATTTTTATGTTTTTATTTTTATCCAGTCTTCCCACCAACATTTGTTGAAAAGACTATTTTTCCCACTGATTGATTTAGCACCCTTGTCAATAGTCAATTACATTGGCCTATATGGCTGTCCTTGCACAAGCACCACCATGTTCTGATTATTGTAACTTTGTACTAAGCCTTGAAATCTGAAATTAACAGTCCTTCCAATTTGTGTTTCTTATTAAAAATGTGGTCTTTGGGGGATCCCTTAATTTTCAAAATGAATTTGATTATTCACTTTTCCATTTCTTCAAACAAGGTTGTTAGAATTTTGATTGGTATTGCATTGCATGTGTAAATAGCTTTTCATAGAATTAAAATCTTATAATTTAGTATTCCAATCTATGAAACTAATGTCTTCCAAGTTATTTGGATATTTAATATCTTTCAACAATGTTTTTTCATTTTTTGCATACAAGTCCTTCCTATCTTTGGTTAAATTTTTTCCTACATATTTGATTTTTTATTTGCTGTTGTAAGTGGTGTACATTTTAATATCTTTTTCAACTTGTTCATTATATGTGTATAAAAATAGTACTGATATACATGCTTGTATAGTATCCTATCAATTGGCTGAGTTCATTTATTAGCTCTAGTAGATTTTTTTGAAGATTTTGGGGGATTTATACAAAGAATCATGTCATTTTCATAAAAGGAATGATTTACCTCTTCCTTTGCAATTTGAATGATTTTTATTTCTGTCTTGCCTAATTACTCTGGCTAGAACTTCCAGTAGAATATTTCTAATGAGTATAGATGTAAAATTTCTCAACAAAATGCTAGTGAATAAAATCCAACAACACATTAAATGATATATACCCCATGATTAAGTGGACTGAATTCCCAGGAATGCATGTCATAGGTGGTTTAACATGAAAAAATCGAAAATCAATTAATGTAATACACCAACAGATGTGCATCTTCATTGATGCATAAAGGTGATTGAAAAAAATCAAACACCATTTCTTCTTAACATCACTCATTAACATTGAAACACAAGGGAATTTCTATTTCCCAATGATACAGGGAATATGGAAAACCCTCAGGTAATATTGTCTTAATGATGAAAGAGAATTCCCCTTGAGGTAAGGAACAAGAAAAGGCTGCTAAGTATCACCAATTTTCTTATTTCCCTTTTGATGTCTTCCTTGATCCACTAATTATTTGAATATATTATTCCATATTTGTGAATTTTTTCAGTATTCTCTGTTGTTGATCCCTAGTTTCATTCCATTATGTCCATGAAAGATACGTTATATGATTTCCATACATTTAAATTTATTGAGAGTTTGTTTTGCAACCTAATATATGGTCTATCGCAGAATGATCCATGTGGATTACAGAAGAATGTGTATTCTGTTGTCATTGTTTGAAGTGATCTGTTACCTTTTAACTGTTTTCTTGAGCTCTGAGGAAGATGGTTCTATGAGGATTTTTTTAGTTGAAATATTTTATGGGGGAATGGGATCTGAGCCATCTCACACCACCATGTTGGTTGACCAGAAGGTTGCATGTTTTAATAATCTTTTGGTCAAAGACATTTGAACTCTTGGAAAACATTCTCAAAATCTAAATGAAATTCTCCTTTCCCCACATCCTAAACCACACTTTATTCCACTTTCTTTATATCATTATTGGAAACTTGAAAATGTAAACAAAGTGTGGGGAATCATTGTATCATTTATCAATAAAGTTAAAACAGGTAGAGTAAAATTTTGGTTCCTGGGGCATTTTTGAAGAACTGTACGGATCTACATACATTAATAGAATTCTATTATATGTGATCATAGAGATAATGTGAATATACAGAGCAGACTTAATCAATGCTGGCAGGTCACTGAGAAACCAAAAGGGAAAGAGCAACTTCTTACCAGAAGAGTGTTCAGACTATTACCATATTTCAATACAGCATGCCAAGGAATCACTGGCTTGTGTTACTGGCTATATCTGCCCTCACCTCTGGAAAAGGACACCTGAGGTATGTTAATATGTTACTATGATATCTCAAGTTTTGTCGGAAGCCTATTCTTCTTGGCTGACACTGATTTAAGGTTATGTGACTTTTTAAAGATAAAAATGGATGTATCACTTGTGTTTATTGAGTGTTTGTTATAAAAAAGCCTCAACAAGCCTAAGAAGTTACTTTTGGAAAAGGAGTGGCTTGAAAACCAATCACCTTGAAATTTCTGTACACACAGCTCTCCTTCCCCAGTGGTGTCCTTGTTGGCTATCCTCTTCTGTACATTAATAACAATGGCCCTGGATGAACCAGAATGCCCATGTGGTTTTAGGAATTTGTGACCTTCAAGGAGGTGGCTGTTGACATCACACAGGAATAGTAGGCTCTGCTCAGAGAAAGCTATACTGAGATGTGTCAGCAGAAAATATAGGTCATATGTTCTTCATGGATGAATCTGCCAACATTCTTATATTTATTTGAGTATCCATGACACCATCTCTACATCCCATTTCTCTCTCTGCTGATTCACACCCTCATAGATAATCATTGGTAGCACTGTGGTTTCTAAGTTAGAACTCCCATTCTGACAGAGTCTTCTATTCTAAGATTGCAAACCTGAGGACCCTCTGGGCCTCAGTCCTTCCTTTCTACTTTTCCCCATACTAAAGGTATAGATACAACTTATGGAAGATCCAAGAGGCCATCTGTCCAAGAATATCAACATTATTGCTCAAATAATAGGTAACAAGGAGCATATGGATATATCACTGGCATTTATTCAAAAGACATTATAAAGATTTCCATTATTTGATTTGATAAAACCCACAAATCAAATTTGGTGCAACTCTCTTTCAAGTTCCTGTGTCTGGCTCATAAACTAGGGTCCTGACCCAAGTTTATGATAAATCAAGTCCTCTTCATGTTCAAAGTACCTCTAAGAATAGAAACCTATGAGAGATAACCATTTTGCCAGAAGGAGAAGAAATAAAATGTCATGGGGTGTGTAAGGAAGTTGGTGAGGAATGGGTCTGAGTAGTGCCTTGGAATCATTTCCACCAGTCATTGGAAGGTTTTGGGTAGCAATTAATGGTTACCTCACAGTGGAACAGCATTTCCTGCAGACTGGCCTTGGCATCCTCACTCTCCTGGTCTGATGTGCAGACATCCCAGAGTTTGAGGGTTTGGGCATCTTTAGACAAACAGAAATGATGCGAGTAATAAAGGGGAAGTCTTCACTTGTGGGAGGACCATTTAGTTCCAAATGCTGCAATGAATTCATCCTTTCTAGTTCAGAGAATCCTTTGTATGTGAGACCATTCACATTGAAAGTGAGCTTTTCTAGCTTCTGAATGTTCTGGCCCACTGCTCATAGGACACCATCTGCTGAGGAGCAGTTGACCAGTTTTAAATTGTAGATATCTTCAACTTCAGAGAGGGCCATCATGAGCCCCTCATCAGACACTAGAGTGATATCCAGGAACTCCAGGCTACACAGGGCTTTCAGCCTGGACAAGGCCTTCAGCTGCCTGTCATTGAATTCAGGGACATGGCCCAGGAGCAAGTGCTGCAGCAATGGTAATGGGGAGAGGTTGCTTTCCCTGAGGAGCCATTTCTTAGAAATTTCACAGTTGTGCAGTTCTAGCCTCCTCAGGAATTGGGGCAGCTTCATGATTGGAAGTTTCTTCAAGTAGGCAACGTGTATCTCCAGTTTGCTCAGGTGGGGACACCTCTTCCAAAATTCCTTAATCAAAGCTGGAATGATTTCTGTACCACTAATGCCACAGATCAGGTAGGCTCCCACACTCAATGACTGCAGTGCTGATCCCAAATATCTCTAGGAGAGATGCCGTAGAAAAAGGGTTTCTACCTACAAAAGCAAAACATGCCAAGTGATCAAAGGGTTAAAATCACGTTTTTCCTGCTCCAGTGAGAGAGTAGAACAAATGACATTTAAGGATCATGGGCAATCTCAAAGCTCTCAAAGATAGATCAGATATACCCCTTCCCAGCAGCCCAGTGTGGGCTCAGGGTGAGAACTGTCATCCCAGGGATACCAGAGATATTCAAGAATATTCCCAAATAAAGTTCATACATACCCTAATTGCTGTCAGGTCCACATACATCCATAAGGAAAAGTCCTCCACAAGCATCTTCCAAAGCTTGCATACTCTGTAGGGGGAGGAATTTACAATTATCTTCAAAAATGATCAGAACCCAAGGTTTCACCCATGACCTTTGTTCTCCTTTATTTACTGCCACAAGCCCTGGAAAATGTTTGGGTGCCCTGCTTCAACAATGGCAGAGCTCTTATCACAATGTTTTCCCTTTGAGTCACTTGGACTGGAACCCATACCATATTCCCCTCAATTATCCTCTTCTACACTGAGCTTTGAGAATAGCTTGAACACCTCTCCCCTTGGGCATTTGTCCATACCTAGAAATTTGAATCCTTTCTGGAATACACAGATGGGAGAATATCTTCAACATCACATAAGCAGGCAGTGCCAAGTTGGTTTACAAGCTGTGCTCTGCACCCATTGTGTACATGGCTTATGATAAAACACAATATGGATCCTTTGCCTTCTGTGTGAGATAAATAGTTTTATGGAACTTGAAAGATGCTTGACTGGCTTAGGGGTAATAGCTGGTTTGGACACTGTTTCCTTCTCTGAGTCACTTCATCATCAAGGACAGAGCTTTCAAGAAGATATGAAAGAGAAGTCTCAGGTTAGTGTAAAGATCTGCTAACTGGAGACAGGAAGCCAAAATTCAGGAGAGTACACAATTCCAACAGACAATCAATGAATGCAATTTATTTACTGACTTATCCAGAGTACATGGTGCATTGAGGGACTCCCTTCTCTTTGCTTTCCTTTTAATTCAAAACTTCAGCATGGAGAAGTGATGGTATTAATCCTAACACCAGAGATTTATTAGGGGCTAGTCATTGAGATATGGATATAGCAGTTAACAAAATGAAATATTCTGGCCTCCTGGCTTCTTATATTCTAGCAATACAAAAATAGGAAATCAAAGACCCACCATGGAATAAGAGGAAATAGATTTACATGTGAAGAAATTATAAAGCAGAAACAAATATAAAGGAAGATTGACTCCTATATCAAAAACCCAACTTTCATGATGTTCAACATTCAATATACCTAAAACATTTCAGGAATAGTAACAGAAAAATGAAGTGTATAATTATTTTAGAATTTCTATAATGATAGTAACTCACTCAGAAAGAGAAAATAAACCTTTGAAGGACATATAGACCTTACATGAAAATGGTATGTATAGTTGGGTAGAGGAAACCCACATTTTTTTTTTTTAATGAAGAAATATGCAACATTCTCCATAAGCAATGAAATAAACACAGAAACAATGACAACTCTAGAAAAGACAATTAAAAAACCAAAACCAAAGGAAAAAATACTCTCTTTTGAATAACATTGGCAAAAATTGAGAAAAATGTATTATAAAATAATAATAATTAAATACATTATGTAAAAGAATCAATGGCACAGAGTTTCAACAACATTCACAGGAAGAGATTTTCTTTAAATACTTATATTAATTTTTTAAAAACAATTAAAATAAGTATATAAGTACTTATCTAAAGAAGTTAAAAGTAATACAATGAAAAAATCACATGAGAAAATACATAAAAGATAACTAATAGAGCCCAGCAGAAAATATATCATTTTTGAGCCAATGAAAAATTATGAAAAAGTGCCTAGGTAGCAATCCATGTACACGATAAACTTTTTGAGGTCAAGGAAATGTTATATCTTTTATCCTGTATCATTCAGTACATCAACCAGTTTTGGTTCTAGAGCACTTGATATTTGACTTGTACTATCAAGGATCTGAATTTTAGTTTTACTAAATTTTGTTTAATTTCAATTTCAATTTAATAGCTACATATGGCTGGTGGTTACTTTACCTGATAGCACAAATCCAGAATCTTGGAGGAGGCAGTAAAACAAAATGAAATAGATTCAAGCTAAAAGAGATGCAAATAGTCAAATATAGGAAATGAGAACAGTGAAGAGAAAGCAAACACAATAGAATTTAAAGATCATAAAATGTTGCTTTGATATAAGAAATGCATAAAGAAAGATAAAAATTATAAAATTCTAAGAGAATGGAGTTTGCTCCTATCTTGTTTGGAGAACTCACCAGAATGTCAAAATTGTAGGAGGCAGTGAGATCAACTAGATTCTGGGGAAGGCTTCACAGGACAGCAGCTCTTTTGTCTTCTCCTGAAGTCCTGTACAGACTTCTTCTCAGGACAAATGCAGCCTCTATTTTGTCTTCCCTTTATATAGAAAAAACTGTTAATAAACTAATCAGGGATACATTCCAGAGACACACCCAATTGCACAGATTATGAAATGGCTCAGGGCTCCATTCTGTGGGACACACGCTACTCATTTTGATTATATCCTCCAGACAATGACATAATTACATCCATCATACAAAGTTGGAGATCAAATCGATAAGGCCATTCTGAAAGTCATTTGGAATGATGCATTCATACTTCTTTTCATAAATAAATACTATTAAGAGTATTTTTGTACCAAGGAACTCTAGATTTTGGAGATAGAGCAGGGAACCTGACACACTGGGCTTCTATTGAGATAAATCTGGAATTCCCTGAAAGATGACCTTATTCCCTTAATGAGAAGACCTTATTCCCTGAAAGATTCACCTTATCATATATTACATCCATATGAGAATTGACTCACAAACTTCTTCTCCCTTTCTATTTCCTGTAAACTATCTTCCAGACAATAGCTCCCTGAGTCTGCTCAATTTGCTTAATTCATATCAGTGAGGTCATGTAATATTTGTCCTTCAATGTCTGGCTTGTCGTCAAAGGAGTGAAGCCAGGCGGTCACTGTGGGCCTTGAGGGGAGAGGGAGGGAGGAATAGAATAGATGGAACAGGGGATATTTAGTGGACAGTGGAAGTGTTCTACATGCTTTTGCAATGATGGACATGGGCCATGTTAAATATCATCAAAATTTATAAAAGTGTATGGTCTAAAATGTAAACCATAATATAAACCATTGACCATGGTTAGTAGCTATGTTTCACTGTTTGTATATCAGTTGTAACAAAGGTACCATCTACATATAAAAAAGATATTAATACAGGAAGGGGGAAAATGGGAAGGATGTTGGGTATAAGGGAGTCTCCTGTATTCTGTATGTGACTTAACTGTGACCTAAAATTTCTTTGAAAAAAAAATGAAGAAAAGGTAAGACACTGGGGAATAGATGGGGGAAAATGTCACTCTACATACAGGGCATATTTAAATATATTTTTCATTATTTTTGTAAATCCCAATCTTTTAATTTAATTTTATTTTATTCTTAGTTTTTTAAATTTTTATGTATTTTATTTCTTATATTTAAAGCTCATTTTCCTATTAATTGTATTTGGCTATTATATTGGCTTCATTTTTTAAGAAGCTTTGGATCACAGAAAGATTACAACTGGGGCAGGGAAAGATCATTAGTGTGGGATGTCAGTGATAGGGAATACATGGAAGGAAGTTCACCTGGGCATACATATAAGGCATATAAATGAGTTCAAATGTTCATGGGTCATTGCCACAGTGGATATTGAATGCCCATCCTGGAGATCTCTGTCATGTTCTTTAATGGAGCAGCAACTATTCCCCAAGTGCAGGGGCAATGGCTGGTGAAGGAGGATGGTCCATTGATGGGCCCTTGATAATGATGACTATGCTTGTGAGCCTCTGCTTTTTAAATTGAAACTTACCCTAGTGTTGTGGGGTGCCTAAGAGTTGCCTCTCGAGAACCTCCTTGTTTCTCAAATATAGCCTCTCTCTAAGCCAAATTTGGCATATAAATGCATTGTCTTCCCCCCAACATGGGACATGATTCCCTGGGATGAGCCTCCCTGGCACAGAGGGATTACTACCAAGCACCAAGTAGCAATACAACTGGAAAAAGACCTCAAATAAAAGGAAGAAAAGGTAAAGAAAAATAAGTCTATATGGCTAAGAGATTTCAAAATGAATCAGGATGTCATCCCAGAGGAAATGCTTATGCACATCTCAGCAGGATCTCATAGACTGCCAAAGTGGCTACTACCCAAAATAGTGGGGTTCCTGAGGGCTCTGGAGACACCCAGATCCTATGGTCATGGAAGATAGCTCTGGAGTTTTGTGCCTTGTTAGTGGGCCCTACTTTGATGTTTGTGCTCCTGAGAGTGAAAGAGTTGCACTCAGTTATGGCTTCCCTGCACATGGCTTATCTGTTCCTTCTACTTAAACCTATACTTGGTGCAGGAGATTGTAGGTGTACATCCAAGAGACTGGAATCTTTGGGCTGTCCATGTGCCATCTGGGGCCTGACCCTCAGCAGAGTTGCAACACCTACTCTCCAGTTCACTGGACTCACCCAGGACAACTAACGAGGTGAGGATTGGCAACCACCATACCAAGGAAACAAGAGAGTCTACAATTGCAAACAAGTGAGTCCCATCCATTGGCTGTATGGACTCAAAGCCCTTTCTCAATTAGAGTTTGAGTGGACAACACCATCCCACAATCCTCAGGATTGGATAAAGAACTATGGACTAGAGTGTACTTACTGGTACTCTACTATAGGGCTATTGTGATTCTAGCAATGGAAGAAATTATAACATTGATGTGGAGGCAGTGGCTACTGGAGGCTCTGGGGGCAGGGAGAGGGAAAAGCAGGTATAGTATGGGTTTTTTTTTTGAGACTTGGGAATCATCCTGAATTACATTGCAATGACAGATATAGGCAATTTTATATCTTCCCATAACCTGCAGAATTGTGTGGGAGAGAGTGCAAACTACAATGTGAACTAAGGTCCATGCTCAGTGGCAATGCCCCAGGGTGCATTTATCAATCACAATGAATGTGCTACACTAATGAAGGATGTTGTTTATGTGGGAAGGTGTAGGAGGAATGGGGAGTGGAGCATATGGGAATCCCTATATTTTTTTGTGTAACACTTATGTAATCTAAGTGTCTTTTAAAAAATAAAAAAAAAAAATATTTAAAAAAGTATAGCACAAAGTTTATTGCCATATAGGCAAAGTTTTATTGCCATCTCATTTACAATTCAATTTTTATTTTTGAATGGTGTTCCAGGGCTTTATTTTCTATACCCTTGGTTTTATTTTATCTACTATAGAAATATGGTTGCAAATATTTTACTAAAAATCAAACATGAGACATATCCATCTTTATTAAAATGTAAAAATACATAAGTTTATATATGTCTATGTATTTGTAATTTATGTGTGTTATACTAAAAAAGGAATTTTTCCATTTAAATTATTCTAGAATTTTTGAACTTGTGACTACATATTTTTAAAGAGAAAGCTTTTCCCTCATTATATTACATACTCAAAGTAAGTGAATATGGTACACCCCTGCATATTGACATCCTTGATGGAACCTAAAAATTTCTAATGACTGTGTCCCAGCTCCAGAGATTATGACTTAATTTTTCCTCATTGTGGCCTTTACTTTCAGAGTCTTAGAAGGTCTTTAGATGATTCTAATAGGGATCAAATTTTAAGAACCTCTTCTCCAAGGAAGCTGAGACCCATAATAGGAGCTTGATTCTCAGCATTAGATATGTAGACCAGCAGCAATAGCATCCTCTAGAAAAGCAGAATCAGGATCTGCATGTTTAAGATGATCCCTGGGGACTCATATCATTGTTCATTATGAGGAGCACTGGTTCTGAACTGCGTTGGAACTTCCACACCACCAATGTTAAAACTAGTGTAAAACAATCCAAAACTGCCACTGCATCATTCCACACATATCCAAATGAATCTCTACCTAAAAGAGAAAAATAGATATCTGCCAAGAAAAGTATTTCCCAAAGATTTTTTCTGGATTATAGTAATTCAGCTAGTTTGACCTTGGTGCTGAGCCTCACAATTTCACAAACTTCCCACTCCTGCATTGGGTGTTGGGTCATAAAGAAATATTCTTGGGTTAAGATACTGAATACTACAGCCATAATTAGGATGACAAACAAGAGTATTCTGCCTGACCCATTCCTCCAAATACACAGCACCACTTCCCAGAGGTAACTCTTCCACTTGTTTTTTCTGTTTGATGGCTCCCAGGTTTTCTGATGGCTTCAGCTCTTCTTTTGTTCCACTGCATCCTAGAGTATTTGTCAGAGCAAGTATGAAAAGTTGGAGAGTTACTGAATTGCATAATGTCTGATACTGCCTTTCTTCTATTCTCACTCATTCTTTTAGTTTGGCTGTGTAGCCAAGGGGAAATGATATCTAGACAACGTGCTTATTAAAATTTCTTCATTTAAGCAGCTCTGAAAATTAGAAAACTAGTCAAGCTGGTTTTGTTTTAATATAATTTTAAAAGTTTACACTTTGCACTTAGTTGCCTGTAGGATAAAAACCAGATGTTCTCAGTTTTACTTACAAGAATAAGATAATGTCTCAAGCAAAACCAGACAGAATGGTGTCAGGAGTACTTTATGATCCAGTTACATCTATAAGATTTTTTCAGAGACAAAATGCTTGATATCCTTGAGCAGTTGCTAAGAATGGAGTCATGAAGACATTGGGCACTGAAGCCACTGAAATCTAGGACAAGTGTGATGTGCTTGATACAATGCAGGACTAAGAAATTGCCCATAACTTCCTCACAAGGCCCCTGGCATCAGTTGTTTTTCTTCTCCCCTTCATCTCTCCTTTGCCTATAAAAATACTAGCTCCCATTCTCACTTGGAACTGATTTGATGAAGATTCCCCCAGTTTCTTGCTTGTGCTTTCACAATAAATCAACTATTCACTGTCAGATGTGTTTCTCCTTTGTAGTGACAGATCAGATGGGACTTCCTTTTGGAAATAGCTATGCTTCAGGTAACAAAAATCCATCTTTCAGAATTTTAAAAATGCTTTCTTTCAGGAGTATTGATGCTGACAATTATGATGCTTTCTGGATTATGTGCCTCTTAACACATTCTAAATTTTATATTCATAGAGTCATTGATTCCTCTGTTTCACAATGGTTGTTAAATTGAAAAATAAACCTATATCAAGGGCCACCACTTTTTTCTAATAACCTTACATAATGACAACAGGTGTGGGTCTGCACTTGGCCTCATGTTTCTGCCAAGTGTGCCTTCATCCCAGTAGGTATTTTCACTAAGGTGGGATGGCACTTTCCAGGGTAGAGTGATTTGGGATTGAGTTGGTTGTACTGAGAAATTTGGATCCATGCATCCATACATCACTAATTTGTGTAAAAAGGATCTCAAGTATGTGTCTGATGTGCCCTCTTACACAGAAAGACCCAAAACGCAGAGGCTCTGCCTCTTGGGGAAAACAAACGGAGAAAACAGGGGGCACAAAGTGGGCTTGCTGGGTAGAATTACCAATGTCACCTTCCATCCAGAAACTGCCCACTCACCAATATAGTTATTGAGTGGGGGAGAGGATTGCATTGCTTCTTTGTGAGTTTATGCTCAAGGGAAATTTGAGTACTTGCTTTATCTTGAGTGGTAGCTTGTGTATAAAAGCAGACATCAGCAGTGATGGTGGATGGCTTGTTTATTTCCAGACAAAGTGTATCTGCCCATGGCTAGATCTGAGATATTAAACTCTTTACTCCACCTTTGGGAAGTCATAAGTTATATTACATTATTAATTTGCCCATGCAGCCCACTAATCCTGGGATACCTTAAGCAAAATACAAAACCACCTCTTTTCACATATTGTCTTTGGTATCAAAAATTTGTATCCTTCTTGAATTCAAGTCTAGCATTGTCATATAACCTGGGTTTAACAAAATATCCATGCTTCCTCAATCAAAGTATGTAGTACTCATACTCATTTTGCTTGACCACCTTCACCCACAGACAATGAACTCCAGAAGGACAGGTATGAGACCTGTCTATCTCACCCATGTATACCAGAGATTTCAATATGAAATTGCTCACAAGTTGTTTTGTCTGAGTAACAGATCTTCAGCTTTGGGCATTTTGTTCTTTATGAAAGACCTTGTTTTGGGATAAATGTTAAAGAAAGAAACTAGCCCTAAGGGAAGTTATTGAAGATCTATGAAGAAGTCAGCACTCAACCAAGGTATGGTCAGCAAGTAGCTGGGAGGTGGGGCTTCCTGAGATAATTCTAAAGTTCATTAACTCTCAGCAATGAATTTTCCTTCCTGAACTGTGATAGCTGAACAAGGGACAAAAAATGGAAAAAAGTTTGACTCAACTCTTAAAATTTGTTAATATAAGGACTCAAATATTCTTCAACAAAATATTTAAAAACAGAATTTAAGCCCACCACATAAACCAACCTGGTCATCTTGGCCTTAATCTCATTCCAAGGAATAGACTTCCATGACATTTCATTCTTTTTAAATTTTACCTAATATGCACATATTATGAAGCAATATTGTAATTTTAATACATTCTTAAGCTTTCTTTGAAATCTTCAGGGTTTGTTTTGGTATGCAATTAGTTTTCCTCTCAAGATTGCATTTGAGAATTATCAGTTTTGCTAAGTTCAACAAAAAACAAAAAAATAGTGATGTATCTGGCAAAGATATGTAAGTTACTTTTTTTTTTTTTTTAAGATTTTATTCATTCATTCATTTATCCCCCCCTTGCTGCTTGTGCTCGCTGGGTCAGCTAACCATGCCATGCAGGCAGGCTTGCCTTCACCAAGAGGCCCCGGGAACCGAACCCGGGGCCTCCCATATGGTAAATGGGAGCCCTACTGATTGAGCCACAGCTGCTTCCCTGTAAGTTACTTTTGAATACTTTTAAAACAATGATAGAATTAAAAGATGAAATCATTTTTTCTTAATTTCATCTACACAATTTACCTAATTAGATGGAAACAATTATTTGAAAATGGCATATGTTGAATAGATTTTTCTTGTTTGTTGTGGAAATTGAACAGGGTGTATATCTTGGGTATTACTGATGAGATTGGAAATTTAATATTAATAGAAATACAGAACACATTCAAAATGATACTTTGTCAAGAGAAAATACAAAGTCCTGAGATTCTGAGTGGAGCAACAGCATCCTCAATAAAGACTTGCATAAACTAAGTTCATTATAAATGTGGGTGAGGCAAGAAGTGTAATTAATTTTCACCAGGGTGAACAGACTTCCTCTTGTTGTTAAATTAGTGTTTTATGAGATAGCTGTTTAATCTTGCAGGAACGTGGCCTCAGGACATGGGTGGCAGGTAAGGTTACTGTGATATGGAATTTCTATGGATTTATAATTCCTAAGTAAGGGCAAAGGGAAATTTGTCACATTTTAATATTCTGGGGTTAGAGATTTTGTCCTAAATTACTTTCATAGGTGAGACAGGCAATAAAAGAACACCTAAATAAACAAATAAACATATGACAAAGTAGATGAAAGCCCTGAAATTGGAAGAGCTTTAATTAAGACAAAATTTAAATTGAAGTTAAGAAAGAGGAAGTCTGCTAAATTGACATTTAATATGAAGACTAAAGGAAAATGTGTACATGGTAAGAATGTGTGTGAGGATAAGAGTGGGAATCAAAGATGCTATCTCCATGTAGAGATAACAGCAATGCTCTTTGTTGTTTGCAATGTTCTGAGAGACTGGTATCAATGAATTTTGCCTGAATGCCTAGTGGGGGCAATAACTGCTTATTGGAGGCTCCAGGAAGAATATTTTCTACTAGTATGGGGGAAAGTAATTGCTTCAGTCTGAGGTAGAGTTGATTTACATGACTGTGATGTACATTAGTAGAGTTCAAAGCTTAGAAATAAAACCCAAACAAGAGATTTGAGCACTGTTTGTATAGGAGAGAAGTGGGGGGAAATGAAGGCAATTAAGAAATATGTGAGTTTTCAAGGCAGCATATAGAAAAAAAAAGAGAGATGAGGGACCTGGATTTAGTTTTGTAATGTCCCTGGGTAGCCTGGAAGGCACACATCTGCCCCATGTCCTCTGAAAAGAAGTCATCAAACAGTACTATTGGAACAATTCAAAACTAAATCCTGGCCCAATCTCCCATTTTCTACATGCTGTATTGGAAATCTGAAGCATTTCTTTAATTGCTTCATATTTCTTCTTTGCTCTCTTACACTGACATCGTGGAAAACTCTTCTCTGGATTTATTTCTGAATTTTATAGTCTAGTTAGCTGTACTATAGGCATCTAATTTGAAGGAAACTTTTGTAGATCCAAAATATTTCCATCACCCAGAATATCAAAACTGTGTTGCAATAAGCATTAAAACCCTGTTTCTACTCTCATCTCTGCCCCTGGAAGCCCATATTCTTATTTCTGATCCTCTGAATTTGCTTACTCTAATGTTTTCATATATGTGAGCTCATACAATATTTGTCCTTTTGGGCCTGGCTTATATTGCTCAACCTGACGTCTTCATAGATCATGTTACAGTATTTGTCAGACTCATTTCAATTTATAACTAATTAACATTCCACTGTATATATATAAAATCCCTTTATTTTTTTATCCATTTTTCCATTGACAGACACTTGTATTGCTTCCACCTTTTGGCAACAGTGAGTAACAGCTCTATGAACATCGGTGCACAAACATATGTTTGAGTTCCTGCTTTTAGTTCTTTTGGATATATGCTTGTGGTGTCATGTGTTAATGGTAATACTTTACTTAAATTCTAAGGAACTGCCAAACTGATTTCCATAACAGCTCTACTATTTTACATTCCCACCCACAGTGTTGAAGAGTTCCTATTTTTCCAAATCCTTTCCAAGACTTGTTATTTCTTTTAATAGTAGCAATCCTTGGGGCATGAATAGGTATTTCATTGTGGTTTTGATTTGATTGTCCCTAATGGCTAATGTTGTTTGACATCTTCAAATGAGTTTATTGGCCTTTTTTTAAAGTCTTCTTTGGTGAAATACCACTTAAAGATTTTTCATATTAAATTGGGTTGTTTTCTTGCTTTTCAGTTGTAGGAGTTCTTTATATACTCTGCATATTAAGCTGTTATAAAATACGCAGTTTCCAAATATTTTTTTCTAATTCTGTAGAATGTTTTTCCATTTTTTTGATATTGTGTTTTGGTACACAAAAATATTTAATTTTGTTGAAATTCTGTTGGTGTATTTTCTCTTTTGTTTCCATGATTTTGTGGTTAATTCGAAGCAACAATTGCCTAATACAGGACGTAAAGATGATTTCCTGGTTTCCACTGGGAGTTTTACAATTTTTTGGTTCTTAATATTTATGTCTTTGATGCCTTGTCAGTTAATTTCTGTATAGGTTATGAAATGGGGGTCTACGTCATTCTTCTTTTGCACGTGTATACCCAGGTTTCCCAGAAACATTTGTGAAGAGAATATTTTTCCCCATTGATTTGGCACCCTTGTCAAAAATCAATTTCATCAGCCTATATGGTTGTCCTTGTGCCAGTACCATTGTGTTCTGATTACTATAAGTTTGTACTACATCTTGATATCAGGAAGTGGGAGTCCTCGAACTTTATATTTCTTATTCAAGATATGGGCTATTAAGGGTCCCTTAACATTCAATATGAATTTGATTATTGGCTTTTCCATTTCTTCAAAGAAGTTTGTTTGGAATTTAGATTGGGATTGCACTGAATCTGTAAATTGCTTTTAGTAGAATTGATATCTTAATATTTAGTATTCTGTTCTATGGAACTAATGTCCTTCCACTTATTTGGGTATTTAAGCTCTTTCATCAATATTTTCTAGTTGTTTTGTTCAGTCCTTCCCATCCTTGGTTAAATTTATTCATGGTTATTTGATTTTTTATGCTATTGAAAATGTATTTTTTCCTTTCGCATGTTGGTATTGTACCCCACCAATTTTCTGAATTCATTTATTAGTTCTAGGAGATGATTTGTAGATTTCTATTTCTGCTTCTTGCCTAATTATTCTGGCTAAAACTTCCAGTACAATGTTAAATAACAACGGAGAAACTCAGCAACCTTTTCTTGTCCCTGATCTCAAGTGAAATGCCATATTTTTCACCATTAAGATAATGTTACCTGAGGGTTTTCCATATGCCCTTTATTACTGGAAAATAGAAGTTTCCTTCTATTCATATGTTTATAAGTGTTTTTTATGAAGAAATTGTGTTTAATTTTGTCAAATGTCTTTATGCATCAACCAAGATGCAAATCTGTGGTGTATTACGTTATTTTTTTTTCTTATTTAAACCACACATGCATTTCTAGTATACAGCCCACTTGACTATGGGGTATATATCTTTTAATGTGCTGTTGGATTTGCTTCATTAGTATTTTGTTAAGAATTTTTACATCTGTATTCATGAGGAATATTGGTGTATAATTTTTTCCCATGATATCTTTATTGGTATGAGCATGATGCTGGCTGTATAGAATGAGTTAAACAGATTCCCTCCCTCTTGGATTTTGGAAACAGTTTCAACAGGATTGTTGTGAATTTTTTCTTGAATGTTAGGTAAAATTCATCCATGAAGATATCTGGTTTGGTGGTGGTAATAGTCTGATGATATTATCCCATAATCTGTAACAAATATGTCACCCCGGTGTAGTGTGTTGATGAAGGGTGTTATATGGGAATTCAACACATGTGCATGATTGGTTTGTAAGTTCACAAATTCTGTAATAAAAATATATTAAAAAATAATAGGGTGGGTTGGGGGAAAACAAACCAAATGTAAGCTATGGACTATAGTTAGTAGTAATATTTTGATATTGCTTTTCTATAGTTTGTAACAAATGTTTCACAACAATGCAAGGTTTTGGTGGAGGGGTGGTTTATAGGACCACAGTATGATGTTATGCATTTATTTTCTAAGTTCACAACTTTTTCTATACACTTCTTGTTTACATGTGTTCATGTATGAATGATTACTTCAATAAAAATATATTTTAAAAAGTAAAAAAAAAATATTTTGGGGGAGGTTGTTGATTAATGGCTTTAACACTTTACTTTTTTAAAAATATTTTTTTATTACAGAAATTGTGAACTTACAAAATACCCATGCACTTGTGTAAAATTCCCATACAATACCCTTTCTCAAACACACCACACCATGGTGGTCTTGGTGCAGTGTAGATAACTTTTGTGCTTATAGGCGTTTCTCCATTTCATCTAGGGTATCTAATTTGTTGGCAATCTATTGATTATAGATATATTTTATAATCCTTTTAATTTATTTGAGATTATAATTTCTTTTTCATTTCTGACTTTAGTTTTTTTCTCTCTTTTCTTCATTTTCAGTCCAAATAAAAGTAGTTTTCAATATTAGTATTCTTTTCTAAGAACATAATTTCATTTTGTAGTTTCCCTCTGTTGATTTTTATTTTCTTTTTCATTAATCTTTGCTCTAATCTTTGTTATTTCCATCCTTCTGTTCACCTTAAATTTAATGTTTTTCTCTTTCAAGTTCCTCCAGTTTTGAGGTTATGTTTCTGATTTGACATCTTTTTTAAAATGTAAGATTTAGGTCTATAGATTTCCTTCTCAGCACTACCTTTGCTTCATCCCATGTTTTTTAAGTTGTGTTTTTATTTTCATTCATCTAAAGATATTTTCCTATTTCCCTTGTGATGTTTTCCTTAATCCATTAGTTGTTTGAATATATTGTTTCATATTTGTGAATATTTCAATTTTCTTTCTTGTTGATTTCTGGCTTCATCTCACCATGTTCAGAGAAGATGCACTGTATGATTTTTATACATTTAAATTTATTGAGAGTTATTTTGCTACCTAACATATGGTCTAGCCCAGAAAGATCCATGTGGACTACAGAATAATGTGCATTCTTCTATCACTGATTGAACTGTTTTATGTCTGTTAGGTCTAGTTTGTTTACAGTATCACTCAAACATTTGATTTCTTAATTGATCTTCTACCTAGACATCTGTTATCAAAAGTGGTGTATTGAAGTATCCTACTATTAATGTAAAACCATGTACTTCTCCCTTCAAATTTGTCAATGTTTACTCCATATATTTTTGTAGCTCTGCACTTATGTGAACATATTTTTATAATTGTTATATCTTCATGTATAGAACACTTTATCAGGATAAAATGCCCTTCTTTGCCCTTTGTAACAATTTTTTACTTAAAATCTATATCTGATACTTTAGAGTGCCATAGATCTCTTTTGTTTATTATTTGCATGAAATATATTTTTTTCATCCTTTCACTTTCAACCTACTTGTATCTTTGAATTTAAGATGAGCATCTTGTAGAAAACATATATTTGGGTCTTGCTTTTTAGACTATTCTTCCAATCTCTGCCTTTTGACTGAGGAGTTGAATCCATTTGTATTAAAAGTAACTACTGCTATAATGGGAATTTCTGCTGTCATTTTGCTATTTGTTTTTTGAAACTCTTATACCTTATTTTGTCCCTTAGTTCTTCTATTACTTCTTACATTCACATTTCTTTTTTCTTTTGTAGTGATCCATTTTGATTCCCTTCTCATTTCCTGTTGTGTATGTTTTCCTCTGTGGCTTGCATGGTGCTGAAATTTATCATCCTAAATCTATAACAATATTGTTTTATTTGAATCCAATTTAACCTTAATAGCCTACACGAACTATGTCTATTCCTCCAATACCTCCTACTTTTAGTTGCTCTTGTCAAAAATTATATCTTTATATAAATTGTGATAAAGACACAGATTTATCATTATTTATAATGAATTTGCATTTTATATCCTGTAAAAAGTATAAAAAGAACAGTTACATACTGAAAATACAATATAATAATATGCCATTTATAATTATTTGTACTTTATCTTTATTGGAATCTTTTATTTCTTTATTCTGCTTCAAACTTCTGTGGAGTGTCCTTTCCTTGCAGCCTGAAAAAATCCTTTTAGCATGGCTAGTAGAGCAGGTGTATTGATGATGAACTTCCTGAGCTTTTGTTAATGTGGATATGTCTTAACCTATCCCTTATTTTGAGTTAGAGTTTCATCAGATATGAAATTCTTTGTTCACTGTTGTTTTCTTCCAGTACTTCTTGCCTCTATGGTTTCTGCTAAGAAATTTATTGGGGCTCCCTTGTACATGACATTTTGTTTCTATCTTACAGTTTTCAAAACTTTCCTCCTTGTCTTTGGCATTTGACAGTTTGATTATATGTGTCTGAGGCTGAGTCTCATTGCATTTATTCTGTCTGGAGTTCACTTGGCTCCTTGAATGTGTATATGTATATCTTTGATTAAATTTGGTAAGTTTTATGCCATTATTGCTTTCATTATTCCTTCTGCCCCTTTCTTTCTTTCTTCTCCTTCTGTAGGTCCCAGAATGCATACATTGGTATGCTTGGTGGTATCCCACAGTTTTCTCAAGATCTGTTCATTTTACTTCTTCTCCTCAACCTAATGAATTTGAATTGACTCATCTTCATGTTCACTGATTCTTTTTTCTGCCAGATTCAATCTGTTATTGAGCCCCTCTAGGGGATTTTTAATTTAAGTTATTGTGGTCTCCAACTCCTGCATTTCTTTTAGGTTCTTTAAAAAAATAATTTCTATCTCATTATTGAGACTCTTATTTTGCTCATAAATCATTTTCTTAGTATCCTTCAGTTCTATCTCTACATTCTTCTCCTTTAGCTCTTTCAGCATATTTAAGATAGTTTTAAGTCTTTATCTGTTATGTCTAAAACATTTTCTTCTTTATTAATTGTTTCTGGTGCTTCATATTCTTCCTTTGGATGTTCCAACATTTCCATTTCTTTGTATATCATATAGTGTGTTTTTTTTTTGTATAACTTAATATTTTATGTTTCTTATAGAATTTAGTTCCTGAGCTGATTATTCCTTAAATTTGTATCCAGCTAGTGATATGAAGGGATTATCTTGAGTCTCAGGAGATAACAAAAACAAAGGAAACAATGTAAAACTCAGCTTCACAATCTTTGCAAATTGACTGGTGCTGTCCTTCATGGCTTAGCCTTCTGACCAAGAGGATCAGTGCATATTCTTTCCCAGTCTTTTCTGAGGTTGACTTTTGCTCTGGGTATGTGCTCATAGCCTAATGCATTCCACTCTTTAGAGGGATGAATAGTCCCTCTTCCTGTGAAATATGTTTCCCACCACCATCCTAGGTGCTCTATTTTATGTTTTAAATCCAGTAGTCCTTTGACCATGGACATATTAACTTGATAGTTTTTTTTACCCTGATTTAGATGTCCTTAAGCTGTTTCTTCATGCAGGACAAATTCTGACACACTTAGGTAGAGATGAACATCCTTGGCTCCATCTTTCAGCCTGCCATTATAAAGGTTGGTGGAGACACACATATAACCCCATATGTGCATAAGAGTATCTCTGCTCCTTCCAGAATGGTCCAAGTAACCACACAAATGCACAGTGTTGGGGTAGTGGAGGGTCCAGGAAGAGAGCCACAAGATTTTCCTCCATTTTTTATTACAGAAGTTGTGGATTTACAGAAAATTTTAAAGAAAAATAATGCATGAAATATAGGTTTCCCATATACTGCTTGTTTTAGTTTCCTTGGTTGCTTAAGAAAATACCATGAAATGAGACAGGGTAAATAATAATTTTTCCACTCTCAGTCTAAGGCTGGGAAAAAGTAAATCACAAGGCATTATCAAGACAATGCTTTCTTCATAAAGACCAGTTTTCTGTGGCTGGCTACTGTCAATCTTGGCCATTACATTGTCACATGGCAAGGCACATGATAGCCTCTCCTGGCCTTTCCATTCTCTTCCAGCTTCTGTTGAATTTCATCCTCTGGCTTCCTGTGGCTTACTCTATCTCTGTCTGATTTTCATTCCACTTATAAATTACTCCAGTCATAGGATTAAGACATATTATGACTGACATGAGCTACACTTTTTTTAATCGAATAAACACCATCAAACATCTACTGATAATGAGTTCACACTCAACAGAATGGTAACAGTTAAGAATATGTTTTTCTGGAGTACATACAGCTTCAAACCACAACACCCTGTTATTAATAACTTGGACTACTGTGATGCATTTCTTATGATTAGAGAAAGCACATTTTTGTAATTGCACTATTAACTATAGTCCATGGTTAATGCTAGAATTCAGTATTTGTGTTGAACAGAACCATGAATTTTTAAAAAAATTTCTTTCTCTCTTTCTCTCTCTCTCTATATATATATATGCATCCTAAAAATTCCCCTTTTAACCACATCCAAATATATAATTCAGTGATGTTAAATACTTCTCAAAATGTTATTCTACCACCACCAACATCCTCACCAAAAATTTTTATCATCCCACATAGAAAATTCGTAAAATTGAAAAAATAAATCTGCATTCCCTTAACCCACCTGTCCCCTAGTAAACTGTGTTCTCTATTTTAACTCTATGAGTTTACTTATTCACACTATTTCATATCAGTGAGATCATATAATACATGTCCATTGGCATCTGGCCTATCTCACTCAACTTAATGTTCATCTATGTTGTTTCATGTATCAGATCTCCATTACTTTTATAGCTGAATAATATTCCATTGTATGTATATACCACATTGTTTATCCATTCATCAGTTGATGGACAGTTTGGTTGATTCCATCTCTTGGCAATTGTAAATAATGCCACTATGAACATCGGTATGCAAATATCTGTTTGATTCCCTGCTTTCAATGCTTTGGGGTATAAACCTAGAAGTAGCATTGCTGGATCTTATGATAACTCTATACTTGACTTTCTTAGGAACTGCTGGAACTGTTTCCACAGCAAATGCACCATTTCACATTTATACAACCAATAAACAAGTGCTCCCATATCTCCATATCCTCTCCAACAAATATATAACTTTCCATTTTTAAAATAGAACCCATTTTAGGGATTGTGTTAAACATGTCTCCATGTGATTTTTGGCCATTTGTATATATGCTTTGGAGAAAGGTCTATTTAAGTATTTTGTCCATTTATTATTTGCCTTAACTGTCTTTATATTGCTGAGTTGTAGGACATAATCACATATTTTGGATATCAAACCCCCATTAGATATGTGATTTCCAAATATTTTTTCTCTTTGTGCAGCTTGTTATTTTATTTTATTTTATTTTTTGTAAGTTATGACAAGATATATAATAGCCTGTATCCATCATTGCAACATCATTCAGGACAATTCCAATCCCAAAAATGCCACCATAATACACCTACTTTTAAAAAATTTACTTAGATTAGATAAATGCTACATAAAATGTATAGGGGATTCTCATATACCCTGCTCCCCACACCTCCCACATTTTCCCACATTAACAACAACCTTCATAGTGTGGTACATTCATTGCAGTTGAATATGTTTTGGAGCATTGCCACTAAGCATGGATTAAAGTTTACATTGTAGTTTACACACTCTCCCACCTAATTCTGTAGGTTATGGCAGGATTTATATTGACCTGTATTTGTAATTGCAATGTCATACAGGACATTTCCCAAGTTCCAAATGCCCCTGTATTACACTTGTTTTTCCCTCTCTCTTCCCTCAAAACATCCAGTAGTCACTGCCTCCATTTCAATGACACAATTTCTTCCATTGTTAGAATCACAATAATTCTGTAGCAGAATATTAGTAAGCCTTCTTTAGTCCATAGATCATTCCCCAATCCTGAGGACGCTGGAATGGTGATATCCACTCTGCCTTTAATTGAGAGGTGTCTGTGACCCTTCAGTGCCAATGGTTGGGACTCTCTTGCAGTTGTAGACACTCTTGGTTATTTGGTGTGATAGTTGTCCCTCATTACCTCCTTGTTAGTTGTCCTGGGTAAGATCAATGAACTAGAGAGTAGGTGTTGCAACTTCATCAAGATTTGGGGCCCAGCTGGTGCATGGAAAGCACAAATATTTAAGTTTCTTGGACATACATCTACCAACTCTAGTACTAATTATAGGTACAAATAGAAGAATAGAAGAGCCATGTGTAGGGAAACCACAACTGAGTTAAGTCTGTCACCCTGGAGAGCATAAATACCAAAATAGAGCCCACTAACAAGGCACCAAACTCCTGAGCTATCTGCCCTGAATATAGTGTCTGAGTGTTTCCAGAGCCCTCAGGAGCCCTGCTATTTGGGGTAGTATCTACTTTTGGCAGTCAATGAGATCCTGCTGAGATGTGCATAAGTGTAACTTCTGGAATGACCTCCCAGCTCACTTTGAAATCTCTAAGCCATATAAATTCATTTGTCTTTAAGTTTTCCCCCTTTTGCTCAAGGTCTTTTTCCAGTTGCATTGCTAGTTGGTGCTTGGTAGTAGTCCCTTGGTGCCAGGGAGTCTTATCCCTGGGAGTCATGTCCTATGCTGGGGGGATGTTATTGCACCATAAAATACTAGGTTAAGTTTCCATTTCAAGAGTAAAGTTTCATATGAAAGTCATCAATCTCAAGGGTCCATCAATGGACCATCCTCCTTTGCTAGTCATTGCTCCTGTACTCAGGATTATTGGTGTTCCATTAGAGAATGTAGCAGAGCTCCCCAGGATGGGAATTTGATATTACTTTAATTATTGTGTGAATCTCCACCCATTGTGACAATGCCCCATGAACACTTGAACAAATTTATATGCCTTATATGTATGCACAGGTGAGCTTCCTCCCATGTATCTCCCATTACTGACACCCTGAACCAATGATCCTCCCCTGCAACAGTTGTACCCTTCCATGATCCAAAACTGCCTAAAAAATGAAGCCAATAAAATAGCTAAATACAATTATTAAGAAAATGAAATAAAGATAGTTTTAAAAATAATAAAACACACACAAAAATTTAATTGGGATAAAAGAAACTAATGAAAAATATTTAATTTTTTTTCACATTTTGCCTTTCATCACTGTAAGATCTGTTGTCCTATATGTACAGTGACATTTTCTTCTGTTTATTTCCCATGTCTTACCTTTTTCATTTTGTCTTCAAAGAAGTTATAGGCTACAAAAATGTCACATAATGACTTCAAGGGGCTCCCATATATCCAACATCCTCCTGCTTTTCCACTTCCCCTATTAATATTTTATATGTGGATGGTACATTTGTTACAGCTGAGTACAAATATTGAAACATATTTACTAACCATGGACAATGGTTTACATTATGGTTTATATTTTGGGCCATATACTTTTATAAATTTTGATGTAAATTAACATAGCCTGTATCCATCATAGCAAGATCATGTAGGACAATTCTGTTGCCCCTAAAATGCCCCCTGATCCATCTGTTCTATTCCTCCTTCCTCCTCCCCTCACGACCCTTGGCAACCAACTGGCTTCAGTCCTTGAAGGACAAGATTCATAGTTTCTTGCAACAGCACTGAGGGTTTGACACACTGGCCTGTCCTTCCCTATTAGACACCATTCATCTTCTCTAGAGACAATCACCCCTATATTTGAGAACATAGTGGGCCTCCCCAAGATGGGAGTTCACCACCTTGCCACTAATTATGTGGTTCTCCACCCACTGATATAACATACTATGGAAATATGAACACTCACACACTCCCTAGAAGCCTGCCCCAGGTGCTCCCTGTCCTGAATGTCCCCTCACATCCAACATCCCAAACCAGCAGCATTTACTTGCCATATTGCCAACAGATCATTCCCAACACGGTCGTTTCAACCATGTACCTGCCAATCCCCAGTGTTCACCTCCTCCCTTCTCCAATCCTCCCCCCAATTCCATGGACAGTCCAACCCACCCTTCCAACACCACCCCCTGACAAACCAGCACCACCCAAACCAAGTATCATTATACCACTGTCATGCCCCTCCATTGTACAACTACACACTTCTGCCTTATTGTAGATCTTGCCCATAAGGGTGTTGGCTCACAACATTGTTCTACCTTAATATTTCCTCTAAGCCTATCTTCCAGACTCTAGGTCTGTGAGCTTGCTCAATTTGCTTAATTCATATCAGTGAGGTCATGTAATATTGGTCCTCCAGTGCCTGGCTTGCTTCACTCAACATAAGGTCCTCAAGATTCATCCATGTTATCCCATGTGTTATTACTGTATGTCTTCTTACAGCTGAGTAATATTCCATTGTAGATATATACCACAATTTGTTTATCCATTTATCTGTTGAAGGGCATTTGGGTTGATTCCCAATTTTAGCAATAGTGAATAATGCTGCTATGAACATTGGTGTGCATATATCTGTTCATGTTCTTGCTTTCAATTCTTCTAGGTATATACCCAGCAATGGAATTGCTGGATCATATGGCAGTGCTGTAGTTAGTTTTCTGAGGAACTGCAAAACTGTCCTCCATAATGGCTGGACCATTCTACATTCCCACCAGCAGTGGATGAGGGTTCCCATTCCTCCACATCCTCTCCAACATTTGTAGGACTCTAATTTTTTTAGCTGCCAAACTAACGAGTATAAGATGATATCTCATTGTAGTTTTGATTTCCATTTCCCTAATAGATAGCGATTAGCCATGAAACATCTCTTACCCATTTTTTAAATGGGTTGTTTGTCTTTCTATTTTCAAGGTGTAGGATTTCTTTGAATATGCGGATATTAGGGCACTATTAGATATATCGTTACCGAATACTTTCTACCGTTGAGTAGGATGCCTTTCACTTTCTTGAGGAACACCTTTAAGGTGCAAAAGTTTTTAGTTTTGAGGAAGTCCCATTTATCTATTTTTTATTTTGCTCCTTGTGTTTTGTGTGTGTAGTTCAGGAAACCATTTCCTATGATAAGATACTGTAGATGCTTCTCTAAATTATCTACCAAAGTCTTTATGGTCCTGGCTCTTATATTTAGATCTTTGATCCATCTTGAGTTAATTTTTGTATAAGGCGTGAGATGGTGTTCCTCTCTCATTCTTTTGGATATGTATATCCGGTTCTCCAAGCACCATCTGGTGAAAAGGCTATTCTCTCCCAGTTGAAAGGGCTTGGTGGCCTTGTCAAAGATCAGGTGACTGTATATGTGAGGGTCTATATCAGAACTCTCAATTCTATTCCTTTGTCAGTATGTTTATCCTCGTGCCAATACCATGCAATTTTGACCTCTCTAGGTTTGTAGTATGTTTTAAAGTCAGGTAGTGGGATTCCCCCTATTTCATTTTTCTTTTTCAATATGTCTTTGGTTATTTGGGGTCTCTTGCCCTTCCAGATAAATTTCATAGTTACTTTTTCCAATTCAGTAAAAAATGCTGTGATGATTTTTATTGGGATTGCATTGAATCTGTAGCTCAGTTTTGGTAGGGTAGTCATCTTAATGATGTTCAGTGTTCTTAACCATGAGCAGGGAATATTTTTCCATTTTTTATGTCTTCTTTGATTTCCTTTAACAGTGTTGTGTAGTTTTCTTCATATAAGAAAACTACATCTTTTGTTAAATTTATTCCGAAGTGTTTGATTCATTTAGTTGCTATCATAAATGGGATTTTTTCTTCATTTCCTCCTCAGATTGTTCATTATTAGTGTACAGAAATGCTACTGATTTTTGCACATTGATTTTATAACCTGCAACTTTATAGAACTCATTTATCATTTATCAGCTCTAGAAGCTTTGTCATAGATTTATCAGGGTTTTATTTCTATAGATTCTTGTCATCTGCAAATATTGAAATTTTTACTTCTTCCTTTACAATTTGGATGACTTTTATAACTTTTTCTTCTTTAAGTGCTTGAGCAAGTACTTCTTTTTTTTTTTTTTTTTAAGATTTTTAAAAATTTATTTATTCATTTATCCTCCCTTGCTGCTTGTGCTCTCTGGGTCAGCTAACCACGCCGCGCGGGCGGGCCTGCCTTCACCAGGAGGCCCTGGGAACTGAACCGGGGGCCTCCCATATGGTAAACGGGAGCCCTACTGATTGAGCCACAGCCGCTTCCCATTGAGCAAGTACTTCTAACACAATATTAAATAGGAGTGAAGAAAGAGGACCTATTTGTATTGTTTCCCAATCTTACAGGGAAATATTTTAGGATTTCTCCATTGAATATGATGTTAGCTGTGGGATTTTCATATATTCCCTTTACCATATGGAAAAAGTGTAATTCTATTCTTATCTTTTGTAGTGGTCTTTTTTTTTATCATAAAAGGGTGTTGTATTTTGTTGAATACCTTTTCTGCATCTATAAATATGATCAATTGATTTTTTTCTTTCTATCTGTTTATGTGATGTATTACATTGATTAATTTTCTTATGTTGAACCATCATTGCATACTAGGGAAGAAATCCACTTGGTCAAGAAGTATAATTCATTTCATGTGTTGTTGAACACAATTAGCAAGTATTTTGTTGAGTACTTTAGCATCTAGTTTCATTAGAGCAATCAGTCTGTAGTTTTCTTTTCTTGTGGCATCTTTGTTTGGCTTTAGTATTAGGGTGATGTTAGCATCATATAATGAGTTAGGCAATGTATCTTCTACTTCTATTTTTCAGAAGAGTTGAAGCAGGATTGGTGTTTGTTCTTTCCAGAATTTTTTGGTAGAATTCACCCGTGAATCCATCTGGTCCTGGGCTCATATTAGTTGGGAGGTTTTTGATGACTACTTCTATCTCTTTACTTGTGATTGTTCTGTTGATTTCACCAATTTCTTCTTTTGTCAGTGTCAGCTGCTTGTGTGTTTCTAGGAATTTCTCCATTTCCTCTCAATTATCCATCTTGTTGGCATATAATTTTTCAAAGTATCCTCTTAGGATACTTTTTATTTCTGTCAGTTCAGAAGTGATCTTCCTTTCCTTATTTCTTATATTATGTATTTGTATCTTCTCTCTTTTTTTCATTGTTAGCCTAGTGAAGTGTTTTGTCCGTTTTATTGATCTTATTGAAGAACCAGCTTTTGGTTTTGTTTATTTTTCCTAGTGCTTTCTTATTTTCAATTTCATCTAGTTCTAATCTAATCTTTGTTATTTCCTTCTTTCTACATTTTGGGGGTTAGTTTGTTGTTCTTTTCATAATTCCTCCAGATGTGCAGTTAAGTCTCTGGTTTTAGCTCTTTCTTCTTTTTTAAGAGAGGCATTTATGTGTATTAGTTTTCCTCTCAGTACAGCTTTTGCTTCATCCTATAGGTTTTGATATGTTGTGTTATCATTTTCATTCATTTCGTGGTAGTTACTGATTTCTTTTGTGATTTCTTCCTTGACCCACTGTTTGTCCAAGAATATGTATTTCAACTTCCATATCTTTGTTCCTAATCTGGTTCTCTGTCCCTTACTGATTTCTAGCTTCATTCCATTGTGGTCAGAAAAATTATGTTGCATAATTTCAATCTTTCTGAATTCATTGAGAATTGATCTGTTGCCTAGCATGTGGTCTATCCTGGAGAATGATCCATGTGCACTCAAGAAGAATGTATATCCCTTTGTATTTGGTTGTAATTTTCTGTCTATATCTATTAGGTTCAGATCCTCTAAAGTATTATTCGAGTATTTGTTTCTTTATTCTCTGTTGAGACGTTCTTTCTAATGGTGATAATCATGTATTAAAGTCTCCCACTATAATTGTAGAGGCATATATTTCTCCACTTAGCTTTTTCATTGTTTACCACATGTATTTTGATGTGCCCTGGTTAGGTGCATAACTGTGATTGTTCTTTCTTCTTGATAGATTACTCCTTTTATTACAATATAGTTTCTGTCTTTTTCTCTTACAATAGTTTTGCCTTTAAAGTCTATTTTGTCTGATAGTATAGCTACTCCCGCCTTTTTTATGGTTAATTTTTGCTTGTTAAATTGTTTTCCAACATTTACTTTCACCCTATTTGTGTCCCTTGGTCTAAGGTTGGTTTCTTGTAGACAGCATATAGATGGGTTGTATTTCCTTATGCATTCTGCCAATCTATGTCTCTTGACTGGTGGAGTTAATCCATTAACATTCAGTGTTATTATTGTCAAGGAATTACTTACATTTGCTCTATGTTCTTTTGGTTTATGTATGCTATATGTTGTTTTTTATTTCTGTTCTTATCATTTTAGTTGTTCTTATACTCTCCTCAATTTCTCTCTCTCCTGTTTTTTCCATTCGACCTGTGGAACTCCCTTTAGTATTTCTTGAAACGCAGGTTTCTTATTGACATACTCTTTTAATTTCTGTTTTATTTGTGAATATATTGGACTCTCCCTCACTTTTGAATGCCATCTTTGCTGGATAGAGAATTCTTGGCTGGAACTTCTTTTCTTTTAGCACCTTAATTATGTCATACCACTGTCTTCTTGCCTCCATGGTTTCAGATGAGAGATCAGCACTTAATCTTATTGAGCTTCCCTTGTATGTGATGGTTCTCTTTTCTCTTGCTGCTCTCAGTATTGTCTCTGTCATGTGCACTGGGCAATTTGACAAGTATATGACTAGGTGTAAGGCTGTTAGGATTTATACTGTTTTGGATGTACTGTGCTTCCTGGGCATGTACGTCCATGCCCTTCAATAGGTTTAGGAATCATCAGGCATTATTTCCCCCAACACTCATTCTATCCTCTTTCCCTTCTCTTCTCCATCTCAGGTGTTTATAGTGTGTATGTTTGTGCATTTTGTGCTGTCATTCACATCCCTGAGTCCCTGCTGGTTTTTTTTTTTTTTCTTTTTATCTATCTGTTCTGCTATCTGTTTGATTTCAGTTGTACTATCTTCCATATCATTGATTCTTTTCTCTTCTTGTTCAAAATCTGTTGTCATATGCTTCCATTGTATTTTTGATTTCTTGTATTGTGACATTCATCATCATCATCATATCTTTTTATGTATGTTTATAATTTCCTCAGTATATTCTCCCAGTGTCTTTTTTTTTTTTAATTAAAAATTTTTTAAATAAATAAATGTTACATAAAAATATTGGGATTCCCTTATGCACTGCTCCCCATATCCCCACATTTTCCCACATAAACAATTGCCCTCATTAGTGTGGTACATTCATTGCTATTGATAAATGCATTTTGGGGCATTTCCCCTGAGCATGGATTATAGTTTCCATTGCAGGTTACACTATCTCCCACACAATTCTGTAGGTTTTAAGAACTTATATAATGGCCTATATCTGTTGTTGCAATGTCATTCAGGATGATTCTCAAGTCCTGAAGAGAACCCCATATTACACCTGTTTTTCCCTTTCCTTGCCCTCAGAGCCTCCAGTGGCCACTACCTCCAAATCAATGTTGTAATTTCTTCCATTGCTAGAATCACAGTAAGTATATAGTAGAATACCAGTAAGTCCTCTTTAATCCATAGTTCATCCCCCAATCCTGAGGATTCTGGGATAGTGATGTCCACTCCACCTTTAATTAAGAGGGAGCTTTAATCCCTTACAGCCAAGGCATGGGACTCTTTTTGCTTGCCATTGTAGGCTTTCTCAATTCCTTGGTATGGTGTCTGTCCATTCTCACTTCCTTGTTATTTGTCCTGGGTGAGTCCAATGAACTGGAAAGTAGTGGTTGCAACTCTGTTGAGGCTCAGGGCCCAGCTGGTACATGGACAACCCAAATATTTAAGTCTCTTGGACATACACCTATCAACTCCAGCACCAATTGTAGGTTCAAATAGAAGTGACAGATCAACTATGTGTAGGGAAGCCATAACTTAGTCCAACTCTGTCACTCTCTGGAGCACAAACTCCAAAGTAAGGCCATCTATGAGATGGACTATGACAGTCTATGAGATCCTGTTGAGACCGGCACAATCATTACCTCTGGGATGACCTCCTGACTCACTTTGAATTCTCTTAGCCATACAAACTTATTTGTCTCTACCTTTTCACCCTTTGATTTGAGGTCTTTTTCCAGTTGCTAGTCGGTGTTTGGTAGTAATTCCTCAGTACCAGGGAGGCTCATCCCTGGGAGTCATGTCACACACTGGTGGAAGTGTTTAATTGGGCAGTGGAGGGATATGACAGGAGTGTAGTGATACTATTGGGGTAGTCAGTGCAGGTCTGATAGGGGGGTAGATTTGGGAGCATGGATTGGATGGTCCCAGTGTCTTCTTAATATCCTTAATCACTTCCTTCACTTCATTAAGTTGATTCATGATAGTTGTTTGGACATCTTTGATTAGTTGTTCTATATTCTGTAACTCCTGTTTTTTAGTTGGTTTGTTGGGCTGGGCCATGTCTTCCTGCTTCTTAGTAGGTTGAAATTTTTTGTTGGTGTCTAGGCATCAATTTATCTTGATGGGTTTGTTCAGTTAATTAGTTTCTTTTTCTAATCTAGGGTTTTATTTTGTTGTTGTTTTTGTGTGTGAGGTCAGTTTTCACTTTGATGATGTATTCCTCTTATTCTATTTCCTTGCTGTTGTCTATGTTCCCTTTAGAATTCAAGTCCACTTTCAGGTTTAAGGTACTGGATCTGATATTTTTCTCTTTATTCAGTTCAGCATTTTTGGAGCTTTTCTCCACTGTTTATCATCCTCCAGAGTATCTGCTTGTCATTTTACTTTAAAGGTAAAGTCATTTGATGACCAAACATTTCGAATTTTGATGAGATTCCACTTATGCATTTTGTTGTTGTTGTTGCTTATGTATTGGGTGTAAATTCCAAGAAACCATGACATAATACAAGGTTGTGAATATGCTTCCA